>OMOU01089886.1:0-19173 GCA_900312585.1 Malacocephalus occidentalis
CTCTAGTGCCCTCTGTGGTCAAAGTTGGACAAAACATTTTGAAGATCTGCTTATTTCCAGTTTCCATGTGTGGCAAATGTGACACTCATACTTATATGATATTATAAAAACACAAACGCACTGTGGGCTGAGATGGGCTGAGATGTGTAGGAGGACATGGTGAGGAAAATGAGGAGGAAGAATTAAAGTTATCGCAAACTTTCCAACATTCCTCCCATCTAGCTCCATTATACATAATATCATTTTAATTATATAAATGACATAAAATCACTGGAAAATGTTCGAATAAATACAATAATAATGCATGCATCTCTTGAAGAAAATGTATGTTTTGACATGTGAAGTTTCTACGACCAACAGAACTGAAGCAGATATAAGAAATAGAATAACAATAGTGTGGCTTGTTATGTTTAATCACAGTGATGTTTAATCTAGCCTTGAAAGAGTTCCACTGTTAGAGGGCTTTCTAATTACAAACGGGATCTGCTACAAGTAGTGGTGTTATGTCTGTGTGTGTGTTATGTGTGTGTGTGTGTGTGTGTGTGTGTGTGTGATTGTCCTGCTGCCAATTAAAGCACAGAGTCACAGCCATCCAAGTGAAGTGCGTGGGCAAGTGATGAGAGGCATTGCAGAGTATGTGAGCAAATTGCACTTCGCTAATTAGTTTTAATATGCAGCAGAGTGTCCGTGCTGTCGAGCAAGGGCAGGACAGTCGAGAGCTCTTTCAGCTTTTCCCACGCGGCTAACCACGAGACATCAACAACCATATCACCAAAATGAAGCACAAAACAAAAAGCAGTGGGGACACGTGGTGGCTTGTTGCCACGGTTTGCCGCCCAAGGCCCGGAAAAAAAGAAATAAATTGAGTTCCGAGACGAGGATAAGAGGCTGTGTGGAGGAGACCTTGGAAGCCCAGATACCCAACAACTAAAGTGCATTTCAACACATGCAGTCTATCCGGTGAAATATTCCAGAACATTTCCTGCATGGGGTCATGTGTGAAGGCGAACAGGGATCTTTCCCACCTGAAGACCTAGTGACATTTGTGACACTGTCGGAATGGCTGTGTTGTGAAGGACATTCCCGGGAGAGACACTATAAGGGTTATGGCCGCCTGACAAAAGACGCTTTCGTGTGGAGTTAGCGAACAAATCAATCAATAAACGTCAAACTTCTGTTTGTTTATTTTTCAAGAATGGCTGGAAACTGAACAGATTCTGAAATAAGGAAGCTCCTCTCAGTCCATCCTCTCAGTTCTTCTGTTGAGTGTATGATGGTGGTATAGCGGCACAGGTGTTGTCTTACCTGCTGGACTGTCCCTTGGCTCAACCCGGCTTTGCTGTGCTATTCCACCAGACAGAAATGTTCCAGAATGTAGCTACATATGTGAATAGCCAAAATCACTAGTGTTGCCAAAAAGGCTATCCCAGTAATTTACGGGGCACTATGTGTGAAAGAGTCTTAAGTTGCTAAACACTCGCAAAAAAGTGTAGTTTGAGATGTCACATATAGTTCTCAGGATATATACTTACCGGCAACAATAAAAAAAGTGAGATTTTTCTCACCCACAAGACAAGTGTTGTTTGCCTGGGTGCCATTTATGAATAATTAACCTAATAAACAACGAGAATGCAATCTCTCTGTTTATCCTGACCGTTGGAGAAAGTGTAAGTGGCGATGTTGGTTAACAAACTAAATATTTGTTTTTAAATGAAGGTGAAATCATAATGAAACTTAAATATGAATGCCGGGCCAAGCTTTCTATTTAGTCCCACGTGTTGCTCATGCTCACAGAAGGAAAAAACGTTCCCCTTGGACACAGCTGGAGTGGAGACACTAGCAACTCTTACACAGAGTTCCTCGAAATATGGAATGCCTTATATAAGAATGCAAATCAAACAGAACGAATACAAAATATCATTGTCATTGCTATTGCAGTACTATATCAGGTATTAGACATTTCCTGTATGCATGCAACATGCGCAATGCTGTATGGATTCCCACGTGGGACGCGAACCCAATAGTCCCCTGTAGGGGATGCGACCAAAGAGAGAGGTAAAAACACACACTCCGCCACTCATTTTACTCATGTCTGTGGGATGTGCGTGTCTCATCTGCCTCAGAGACACGAGCTGCCCGCCACCCCCCTGAGCCACACGAGAGAATCGGAAGAAGAAATGTTGAAAGAGTTGTAAAAATGAGGAGGAATGGAGGTACCTTGGGAATCCCGGGCCAGGCTCCTGGTGATGTTCTTTATGAGCTTGGAGAAGGGGAGACTCTTGGGAAGCATGTGAGCCACGTCACTCAGCAGATCCATCGAGGTCCAGGGCCTGGTGAACATGAGACAGAGGGCTTTGTTATTATGTTTTGTCGGGGGAGACATGTCATCTAGGGTATACATTCACATCTCAGGAGGACAAGGGTTTGAAATCATGCTGGAGTAAGTGATACTCTCTAGTAACCTCTAGATACATCTAGTAGCTACAGATGATATACCTTTGTATACCTACAGTTTAATAAGTGTCATGCTAATGCATATATTTCAAGGTTTGAGAGTTTTAAAGAGAGAGAGCAGAACATATCAGTATAAACAACACCCAAAAAAGACTCAAAAACTCTATCCCAACACTAGAGCCTCAATGTGTTCAATTGGTGTACTGCCCCTTTAATCACTAGTTTTCTAAGGCCTGTTTACAGAGCAACTGCAGCCCAGGGTTGACTTACGATGCATAGACCTCAGGGTTAGTGAGGTAGGCGAGCAGACCCAGCATGGCGTCAATGTCCTCCTCGCCACTAGAGGTGTCCGTGTCCAATGGCATGTCCTGGGCCAAGTCATTCAAGATCACCTTCAGGTCCGGGTTGGCGAAGAACATGTGCACCGTCTCCAGGACTTCTGACGGGCTCGGTGCGATGGAGACGGCCTTGAACAAGGTTGGGTAGTCGATGCTGAAAAGATCCGTTAAGATGTATGTGGGCTCACCCATCGGCTCTGTCGGGACCTCGCGCCGGTGCCTGAATTTGGCTCCAGAGTTTCCTTTCGGCCACTGGGTGCCGTTGTTCGCATACCCCCATGTGACCGACCCCCATTGAGGCTCACTATAGGCATCTTGCATGGGGGTAATGCTCAACACCATTTGGACTAGGTTTCTGAGGAGCCCTGTGTCGTCCGGGAGCTGGGACTCGAGGGCGTCAAGCAACGCTCTGAAGACCGCATGCATCCTAGACATGAACTCGGACAGCACGTCTCCTTCGGAGGCCTCCGTGTCGGATGCCCACGCCAACAGCTCAGCCAACTCCTCCGCCAGGACGCGGGTGGCGTTGCTGGCCACGAATCGCTCCATGCAGCGGTAAAGGTCGGGCATGTCACCGAACACCTCTGCCTGCGAGATCATTTTCACCACTTTGTTCATGAGGTTATAGAGAGAGGACCCGTCGAGTGCGGTGAAGTTGCCCCAGACCATGGGTAAGTTGGGCTCCGTGAGGTTCAGGGAGTGCAAAAGAGTGAACACCGTTTCCCCAAAGATGTCCTGAGAGAAGTTGCCATTTTTAATGTCCTGCAAGTTGCTGAGCAGGTGCTTTGCGGCTTGCTGCACGGCGTCCACATATGGCCGGAGGAAGGGGGCCTCGGTCAGCATCTGATCCGAGAGCATTTCCAGGGAAGCCACACTGAAAAAAAACCATTGAACATCAGGTACAATGTTAGTCCAGATAAGATGCTCCAGGAAAATGAAATGAGTTGAACTAGCAACATTGCAGTTCCCCATCGGCTACTTTCACTTCACAATAAAAGTCGATTTGTTTGAACTTTCCCTGAATACAATATTTCCTTAATGTGATCGTTTCTCAGTTCAAGCAAGAAGTCATAAGCATTTATCATGGCCATCCTTTGAAAGCATTCATATAGCCTTCTCATCTTAGATAGATAATGGGCTCTAGAGCCCATCGGCCGTGATCAATGATCTATAACTCATGCAGTCAGACTTGATTGATTCCCTGAGATAAGCAGAATGTGATCCTTATGCCCAGTTCATTATAACAGCGGGAGCATAAAGAGAAATCAATTTTAAGAGGGACCCTAAATTAATCACGCTTAAGCCGGTATATGTGTGGACCTGCCTGTTCCGCAGGCAAGGAGTCAAACCGAATGAATCAAACACCAAATGCTAATGTGACCGCACCAATCTTTACGCGACACTTCATAAGAGTCAAATTGGCTAATTTCCGACACACAGGGTGTCAGAATTGAGCCAAATGGAATGTGTTACGTCAGAACTGTCTAAATGAGCTGTGAGGTTTGTGACTAGGTGGGAGTCCATGGCTGTGTGTGTGTGTGTGTGTGTGTGTGAGTATACATTCTTCCATGCGTGTGTGCCTGTAGACCACCACACTGATGTTTGTATGATGCAGAACATGTGTGATTATATATATATATATGTATATATATAAATATATACAGTGTACATATATATTCTTTTTTTTTTTAAATAGACATTTATATATAAGAGGCGACCAAGGCTAATCCACAAACGCGAAAACATTTTAACATCACACTTTTTTTGTCAATTTCCATGTCGATACATCGACATGTCGATACATCGAACTTCACGGTACATTTAGAATACAATAAAAAATCTCTGATTAATTTGCCGTTACCTATGGACAATCGAGTGATTAACTGTGATTCAATAGTTTCATCAATTGACAGCCCTTATATAGTATATATATAAATATATAAGTATATAAATATATAAATATATCTTTACAGCCACTGCAGCTCATTGACGACAGATAGTCACCTCTGCTGCAGCTGCATGTCCTGGAGAGCCCGCCACCACTGGGCCTGCGCCTCGGGGCTCAGCGGCTGCACAGTGGACACTTGTGCGCTAACTGAAGTGATGAGCAGCTCCACCACATAGCTGTTGTTGATGAATGCGTGGTACAAAGACCGCAGGTCCCCGGTCATCCTTGCAGCCGTGGCATTGGCGTCCCCTGGCGTGGCGCTCTGTTGCATCGGTAGAAACAGAGATTCGCAAAACACAAATGTTTTGTTCCATGACACGGCAGTGCCACCCAGTGGTCAGCATGTGGAAGTACGAGACTGGCTTGGAAATCCGACTTGCACACATGTGAATGACTTACAAATATGTAATATAGGTAAGCAGCAGTCTATAAAATAACTGAAAACAGCGTAATGCTTCGTTCTTAAATCATCTAATTCATTGGCCATTACATTCACAATTATATTCCTAATTCAATTGTTTTGACAGATACAGCCTATCAGCACTGCCATGGGCTTGTGAAGTCATGTGACTTACATCACATGACATGTGTGTCTTGTATCTATCCACAGTATATCTATGTATGCTGTGAACATATACACGTTTCAACATATCTCGTAAATAGAATGTATAATAATAATAATAATAATAATAATATTAATATTAATAATAATAATAATACAAATAATAATAATAGACATTGAAGGGCGCCACCAGGTTCGAGTGTAATCATACATGACTCATACGTGTGTCAATAGTGACATTGTAAGTGGGATTGTCCACCTAGATGTATGCTGACTAGAT
The DNA here is from genome assembly GCA_900312585.1 of Malacocephalus occidentalis. Taxonomy (NCBI): domain Eukaryota; kingdom Metazoa; phylum Chordata; class Actinopteri; order Gadiformes; family Macrouridae; genus Malacocephalus; species Malacocephalus occidentalis. The sequence continues at coordinate 5,583 of OMOU01089886.1, forward strand.
CAGTCTCCCAGCCTACACCGTGGACTGTAGCAACTGGTAAACTAATCTCGTCAGCATACATCTAGATAGACACTCCCATGCAATGATCATTTTAACTTTGAAATGGCTAATCACGCTCACACCCGCTGGTGGTCAAATAGGGCCCCTTTAAAAGCAATATATCCGTGTACAGACGAAAACAATCGCTGTTCCACTTTCTCCTCAGCAGGGGGCAGCACTTACGCTGCAGTTGAGGTTGTACATGGCGGTCTGAGCGGCGAGGATCGGCTGCAGGCTCACTCGACACCACGCCTGCAGGGTGTTCGCGTCCAGCCCAGCCGCTTCCCTCACAGGCTCCCACAGTATGAGAACCTGGTGGCATTCCAAGGTGCCATTCATCTGCATATGGAGGGAGGGTGGGGAGGAGGAGGAGGGTGGGGAGTGGGTGAGTCCACAACAGAGAAGGGGACGAAAACAAAACCTGTTTGGTTGATGGGTGAAAACAAAGGGGAAGAGCCTGAAGCACTAGACAAAAGAGGTCACGGATGCATCATTGGCACAGACTGGGTTTAGTTTGAAAACAACTCAGCACGGCATAAACAAACAAAGAAAAGCACAAAAATGTGAACTAAAATATTGATATTATTCATATCATTATAATAATTAGGGAGTAGGTTTTAAAAAAAGGACATTTTCAAAATGATGGCACATTACTAGGAACAATGATGTTACATTTACATTTAGGGCATTTGGCAGACGCTTTTATCCCAAGTAACTTCCGGTACAAAGATAATTGATGGTTGTATTCATCTAATGGTCTGGGTTTTAAGCAAAGTTAAACATTTTTGAAAACATATTTTCAAAGCATGTTTAATCATGGATTTATTTGAAATACATCATCCTTCTATCCATCTAATCCCCCACCAAAAGGCCACCAACGCCAAGTCAGAAATCACTCACCAATAGCAATGTGCCTGACTGCACAAACCCATGAGCTAACAATGGCTATCTGCTAGAGTTTCTGCTCCCCTGTTGATATTATTGAAACGTTTTTTTCTTTATTGTCAAGGGTCAAATGTGTCAAATATCAGCGCTCTTCAAAAGACTACCACATCTAGCTTGTGTGTATTATTGTAAGGTATTTCATGACAGCACCTTTCAACACTTCACTGGTACGATAGTAGTATGTATGTACAGTGTATTTGTACATACACACCCAAGTCACCACAATTGTTCCATTTTCCATTTGTTTTTTACCCTTAAATTTTCAGAAAACTGGGTCGAACCATTAAAAAGTAGTAGCTGTCGATACGATCTCCGAATGTCATTTGCACGTCTGCATGCCAAACTCTATTTACATATCATTGACTTTACTTACATACTATTTTACATATTAGTGATTTCAAAAATGTGACCTGGCCGTAAAATACAGTTGCAATGTAAGACAACCTCCACAAATATACATCATGTATACAGTGTATCAATCTATAAAATATTCAAGATAGTCAAGATATTCAAGTTTAATAAAAGTCACATACACATACAGGATGTGCAGTGAAATGAAATTAATGGAAATATATATCAAACTAGTATTTCTGACCTGTTAAGAGTCCAGTTTGATCACAACCAATGTGTGGAGTGTGCGTGGTTGGTGGCAGGTTTACCAGCCTCACCCAGCCAGATTCGGGCTGATTAGACTTGGTGCCAATCTGGGGCTCCCTCTGACTCAGGTGAGGCTACTGCTTAAACCACCAACCACACACATTCCACGGTATGCTTATTGTTACATTTTCAGAAACGTTATTAACAATTTCTATGAACTATCTTTATTCGATTGGAGATGATTATTTCCACATTCAGTGTTATGAAGTGCTTTCAGGATTTGTGTTATTCTGGTGCAAAGATTTGAACAATTACATATCTAATATCAGCAATTGAACGTTCAAGCCAAAATTTGAACTTGTTATCTTGTTTGAACTAGTTATTCCCGAGATGAAGAATTACATTTGATGTGGGACACTTCAAACTACTCATACAGTTGCATATATCAACCGACTCTACTGTGTGTAAAGAAGGATGTGGAGAATATTCTCAAACAGTCACAAAACATGTCCTGTCGTCAAGAGTAGACACAATGTCATTGTAAGATTACGACGTCAACTCATTCCTGTGAATGAGGCATGACAATGTGAGCAACTCTATCTGTATAATCTGTTCTATTGTCACTCTTTATCTCTCGTACAAAAGGCAACAGAGATGAGATAGTACCTGCCCAGCAGCCATCACCGTCTGTTCAATCGCCAGCAAGATTAGTTCAGGGATGAGAGACGAGTTGAGGCTGCTGTTTATGGCCCCAACAAGTTCTGCTGTCAGGTTGACAAGTGGTCCTTGAAGACTCCCTATGAGTTCTGCATGGGATGAACAACCAAAGAAAAAAACTGCTTGCTAAGTACACAAAAATGGGAACAAGAATATTTACATTATTCATAATTCATAATAATAAGTACGTACACAAAAATCTACATTATGCAACATTACTAAGAATTGATGCTTATGGGCTGTGTATTTTTTTCCGTACCAGTAATAACAATAATAGTAATACAATAGTAATAACAATACCCAATAGATGTGGATGTTTTATGGCTCTAGGAGGTTAGTCTACTAATCCACAGGGAAAGTAAGGTCTCTCGTTGTTGGCAAGTAACCAAGAGAAAGGGAGAGCTGGCAGTTAGGGTAGTGTGGTCAACCCTCAACTACCTCTGTGCTTTAACTACCCTGATAGGTCCTGATAGTTTATTCAGAATCGGATATCGTATTTTACCATACAGGATCATCGGCCTCTAGATGGTTAGTAATAATAGTATTCAACTTGTGTGCACGTTTTATGGTTTTGGGAGAATAGGCTACTAACCCACCGGGGGAGTAAACCATTATGGTCTCTCTCGGATGGCCCGTAGTAGAGAAGGAGATATGGAAGAGTATTTAGACAAAACATACGCATATCGCAAATACTGAAGAAGACTAATTTATGGCCGTGCTAGCCGTCGTCACCGAAACTAATGTTCCCTCTTATCTATAAAAAAGCTCATGTTGTGCTCTCAAGGTCATAGAGGGAGTTGGCCTAGTTTGTAGTTTGTGGACCATTATATTCTTTATTCGTACAATTACATTTACCATTATATTGATTATATTGGCTGATTTTGTGCTGAGCATTTGGCTGTTCCCCTACTGAATTATTATAATAAAAATATCAACAGATTGAGAAATAGATTACCAGTTGGCATTCGATCATTGCCGAAGGAGAAGAAGATTCAAGAGTGTTTGAGGTTGACACCTGGTTCTAAAAGGTTACTTTAATACAACGTATCCCTAAAGCTATTCTTATCCAAGCCTTAAAATATATCCTAGCGAACCACCAAGCGCACAGATCCCAGGAGAGAGCTGCCATAACGGACGTGATTGGGAGCTGCGACTCGTAGCCAGGGTTATGCCTTGTGTCTCGGCACCAATGTAAGCGGGGTAGACGTCCGGACAGAAGGCAGTTAGGGGCTAGGCGAGTCTCTCCAACGACCTGTTACAACCGTTACTGGATACAGGTTTCACAACACCTCCGTTAGAGGGGGTTATCTGAGCGGATCTAACACATGTCAATAAATAAAAATATAATTATATACAGTATATAAAATGATATAGAACTATAATTGTGAACAGACCTCGCCTGATTGTACTGTGTTTGGGTCCAAACCACCCCCGTGACAGTCTGTAAAGTTACTATCTACTGTTGAACGAGTAAACACAATGGTGACTGATGAAAGCACTTGCATTTGCAGTATTTTCTGATACTACAGGCAGGGAGCAAGTCACCTTTCACGCGCAACATTTACAATCACTCAGCAGTGATTGGTCCGATGGATGTCTGCCAGAGAGCATAAGCAGACGTGACTTTTTGTGGTTTTTCAACCTCTGCTGGAGTAAACAGAGTAGTAAACAACTACCAGTGGACCAACGTCACCTATGCTACACTGTTTGGATGCAATTACTGCTTTTCGCCATGGTGTCACCAAAGAGCACAAAACAGAAATCTTAGAGATTGGCACTTTAAGCAAAGTTAGTTTGATATTATAAATTCAGTTGTAAAGCGTGTTCAAGTTATATATTATAACCTTAATGGAAGCTGTTCAGGGGACTCACCACTCTGAGCTTGTATGTTCTGAACCTGTGTATGTAAAAGAGTCTCTATTATGTAGACAACATGGTCGTCCCACATAAGAGTCCCTTGGAGCATGGAAAGCAGTGTGTTCAGCATCATCTCCAGCCTGGAACAGAACGCAGATATGTTGGCTCTCAGACCAAACTGAACAACAAGCCCTCAATGTAGTCCAAGTGGTAGCTCGATCAGTATTACCATGTTCAAATTCAAAGAGAGATATACTACTTATAATACTACTCCTTACTTGTACCAGGTGCCTGGGTGTGCACTACCAGTCATGATTTGTTCCAGAACAGGGGCCAGATCGACAAAAGCCATGATAGGTGGGACCTCACTGGATAACCCGAGGTGTTCCATGAACATGGGCCACACCTTGTTTAGGAGCACTTGAACCTGGGGAAAATGTCTTTTAGTTAGATTAAGATTAAGATTAAGACAAAAACAGCAGAAGTAAATCGATTAAGTTCTATTCGTACAGATCTTTGTGATCTTACTGCATTATTAGTTGCTAATTATTATTATGATTCAAAACTAAGCAGCAGTAGTAGTGATCATATTAGATAGTATCCTATGTAGCATTTTGTCCAAAGATAATGACTTGTGACAGGTCTTAGGATTTTTACCTGATGAATAACTATCGTCAAGTCACTCAATGATGAATTCTCAACACTGGTCCAGAGATTCATGTTGCCTGAAAACATGAAATAACATAACGTTTGTTCAAACAGTTAATGTTATTGCAATTGTTAACATTGGCAGCTAAACTTAAACTTGATGCACTTGCCTTGGTTGAACGCCACTAGTGAGTGAGTGATGTCAATGATGATAGTCATGTAGGCCTCAGCCGTGCTGTTATTGGAAAGGAGTCCATGGATGGTCTTCATCTCGTTCAAAATGCTTCAGCAAAAGGTGGAAAAACAAAATGTACTTGCCTGCTTTGAGCTCAAAATCATTGACATTATTTAGTACAGATATCATTCATATATTTTATTCCAACACAAATAATAATCCACAATTCTATGACTTACAATTCTATAAACTCACAAATAAATTACTTACATCTGATCCCAAGAGTCTTGTCCACTTGGCATAGTGATGGTCTCAAAATATGTGGTGAATATCTGGATTCCAGAAATCAGGTAATTAGAAACATTGTTTGGCAGGACTAGCGTGACAAGGATCTGTGCCCTTCTCAGGATTTGCAGGGAGATGTTGCGTGCAGAGGCGTCGCTCATGTCGGGGTTGATAATGAGCCGGAGTGAGTCTGCTGTGAAGGCCAAGACGTGGTGTTGCAGCTCTAGTGACAGTGGACCTATCTCAGTGCTCAGGCTCTGCATCACGTGTCGGACTGCTTCCAAGACGGCATCTGAGAATCGGTCGCTCTGAAGACCGCCCGGTTGCTCCGCCACTGCCAGAACCTTGTGGGTGGCCTGGGTGACGTTGCTGATGGCCGAGAAGTAAGCCAGTTGCTCTTCGTTGAGGTAAGGACCAATAATCTGCAGGAGTTGGTGGATGTCGCTCCCTGGGTTAGGTAGGCTCGAGTTTCCCCAGTGGATCATGCTGTCAAAGACCAAGGTGACATTAGGTTCCCTCATCCAATTGCCGATGAGATCAAGGTAGAGCCCCATTTGATATGATACAGCATTCAGCGTGGTGGCGTTGATGCATGGTTGATGTCCAAGACTCTGTGCAAAGTCATTCTGATGCTCAATATCCATCAAGATTAATTTAATCTCCCCCCTAACAATCTCAATGATGACCAGTCCAATTTGCTTCACCCCCTCCCCATCTAGAGGGTATGTAAGGTTGTTCATCAGATTCGTCACCTGATTACTGACAAACATAGAGAAGTTAACTGATGACAGTTGTAGCGCAACCTCTAGTTTCGCCATATGGTACATGGTATTGAGGTAGCTTGACAATTGACTGCTGCTGGTGATGTTCTCTAGCTTTCGCAAGTACCACTGGACAATCTCCAGCTCGGTCTGATAACTGGCATCAATCATGGTGGTGTTGGAGAAGGGCGGTATGCTGTACGGCTGTACAGAGGCAAGTTCTAACAGGCCCTGTAGAACTGTGAACTCTTGCATGAGTTCAGAAGAGTTGAGGATAACCTGGTGCAGGCTCATCTTGACATTGGCCAGGGTGCTATTCAGATCCTGAATGATTGGCAGATGTGGATTTCTGCTGAAGTTCACATGTTGGGCATCGTGAATAGTTTTATTGAAGAGTGTCGGGATGAGGGCAAATGCCAAAGACTCATTGCGGAGAGCGGGCAGATTTGAGAGGAAGCCACTGACGGTGCTTATCAGGCCCATGGCACAGTCGGCCATCACGTTCGGGCCAGGCTGAGGTGCAAAACACTGGTGGACGTCAATGAGGCCCACAACGTTTACCAGCAGGCTGTTGACGTCGGCAGCTCCAAACAGAGCAGCACACTCTTCCAGCTCTGCCAGAGTGAGGTTGGATTGACTCAGGGCATCCTGGACCTGGGCTACAGTAAGGTGTTGAGTGTCCATGACCAATGTAATGAAATGAAGTGTCTGATGGATCAATTTCATGTACTGGTTATCTCTCAGAGGCAGTAGTAGTGAAATGAAGGTGGTGGTCATGTGCAGAGAAGACGGAGGTCGCAGGAAAGGATTTGACAGAGCTATCTGGATGGTGACATTCCCTTCGCCAGCCTGCCCGATAGTCATGACTTGCTGCAAGAATGTGACGATTTCAGAAACACTCTCAACACAGTTCTGGCCTGTTGACATGCAGAATGACATCTGGCTCTCTAGCAACAGGGCATCCTTGAGAAGGTCAGAAGCAAGGAGCTGGGCCTCTTCTGGTAGGAACACAAGAAGCTTCTGCATGATGAGCTGCAAGGTGGCATTGGGTGTAGCCTGAGTTAGATCTTGGAGGCCCTCTGGGGTGAGCAGCTGGAGGAGGTCTGCTGTAACCAGGTAGAGGTTGGTGACTTGACCTGTACTTAGTTGCCCATTTGATAGCCAGACTTGATCAATGTGCCGCAGTCTGAGCGCTAAAACCAAGAACTCCTTGACCTGCTGAACATAGCCCAAAATGATGTCCGTAGGGTCACCATCGGGGGCGTCTGTCAGTGTATTCAGGAGCTGCAAGCCACTGAGCACAGCCTCTGTGAAGCCTGCCGAGGTCTGGTTGAAGTAAGGCTGAATAGCCAGCTGGAGGTGGGCCAGGTCTTCTGGGTTCAGGTAGCTAGAATATGTGAGCAGCGTGTGTCCCATGCTGAGAGACAGTGGAAGGGTGAGATTTGTCTCCATGGATAGCAACTTCATGATCAGCCACTCCAGTTCGGGCAGCATGGGGTCCGTTTCGTTGAAGGTGAAGAGGTGTTGGTGTTTCCTTCCCAGCGTCACAACAACATCCAGAATAGTGGAGGCGTTAAGGGATGCACTGCTTTCAAACAGGGACATCAGTGGTGTGAGACCAATGGACTGGAGATGCTTTTCAATGTAGGGGAGCATGAGATGGGGATTGGAGATGTCACTGTCACTGAGTGTGATGAGCTCCAGTGCAAAGCTATGCAGGTTATGTGTCAGGTTGATCATGTAGTGAGACAGTGCATCGCCCCCAGGGATTTGGATATGGGTTTTGATCAGGCCTCTCAAAGTGTCACCGTAGACACGCTCCAATAGACTCACTGTTCCTTTGAGGTAGCTACAGAGAACACAGATAGGAAATTAGAGCCAATTAGATGCAAACATGACATCTTTGAAAAAAGCACAGTAGCAGTAATAGTAGCATTGTAGCCATATTTGTTTACACTATAATACACCATTCAATTGTTTACACACTACTACTCTGTATAGTATATGAATCTCTTGACCATATTCATTTGATGACATTAACTTCATCATTTGGCCATATGGCTATTTACAGACAAACAAAGCAGCCCAAAATATAATCTCAGATCCAGCAGCATACTATGTTATAGCTGGGGGGAAATGGCGAGTCCAGAAACCAAGAAGAGTCAGAAACCAGGAACTTCAAGGGTCAGGGGCACTCTTTTACAGTTTACTACTTCTTTGGCAAATTGTGTTTGTCAATTACTCTCTGACAGATTCCCACCTACAGAAACGTGATTGGTCAAAAAACAAATAGGAACCAAAAGAAAGTGAAATGCCCCATTCAGACAGATTTGAGCTTGTCTGGCCTCAGATTTTAGCTCTTAATACTACCCATAAAACCAGCCCATCTGTAGTATTTCATTACCTGATCAAAAGCTCTGGCTCTTGTGGAAGTAACTTCATAGCCTGGGCTGCTGCTTGAACTAACTGTGCCCAGTCCACATCCGCATTGCAATACACATCCATGGTTTGGGTATCAACAGAACCTTCGGGGTGGGGGGGACATCAAAACATTGTTGAGCTGAGCTGAAGAGAAAGAAACAAAGCAACGCACACTGGATATGGAAGACTCACAGTTTGCTGGTTCCATGGTGTGGCCAGGCTTGTAGTTCATGATCCACGAGGCCATGTACACATAGTGGCCCATCTGGGGCCACAGCGGCCCCCCCTCGATGTCCTCACCCAAACGTGCCATGGCCAGCATCACTCTGCGGTACCCAAAGGGAAACAATGTCCCAAAGTAGAAATATTGGCGTGTGAGGCAGATGCCGTCCTACTCAGGCAGCACTATCGAATGATTAACATGTCATTGTTGTGTGACGCATGTACTACGAATGAGCCACGTTAAAGCTATGTTTTGTTTTGGAATGGAATGTATTGCAGTAGAAAGGTATTTTAACTGACATAGATTTCAAGAAAATTATCAACTGAAATATTGTTGTGAGTGTTTTGAAACCTTTGTAGTAGAGTTTCCGAGATATTGTAAGAGTTCCTGTCAGACATCCAGTAGTCAGCAATGATGTTCATAACCGTTCCGTCGAGGACTACTGGGAAGTTCATCGTGTTGTTCCACAGCTTGTGCCACTCAGAGAGGATCATGGGAAGGGTGACGTTGTCGCCTTGTTGACTGAAGGTGCTGTTGTAGCCGTTCTCGACCTGGAGACAACAGACAGCACGCACACACACACACACTTCAATGCCTTGTGCCCTCCTCTGTCTTCTGAAGGCTGGAATTGTAGCAGGTACGTGGTTGTACTGATTACAAATACGTCTTATGTCTTATGAGCTATACGTCGTACAAAATGTTTTACGTCTAAATCAGGTAACATTAAATCAGAAACCAATAAGAAAGACATAACCCAATATGTTTCATATCAATATGAATATTCAGCAGAATTTGCAATTCATATACACTGCACATGGTAATGAAAAACAAGATATAGTATTGGCAGTGAATATGAAATTGAATGAAATGAATGGCACAAGAGTTGCCATTGGAGAAAATTGTAACAGGTGTTCAATGAAATGGCGTAACCAGTTCATGGTCATTACCATGTGGAACAGAGGCCACCATTCCATTGCCAGGCTTTGTTCCAGGAAAGTCACGTTCTGGCAAATGATGGCTTTCCACACTTCAGGCTCCAAACACTCAGATTGCAAGAGCCACTCATAGGGCCTCATCAGGCTTTCGCAGGTTAAGGGACCAGTTGGTGTCAAGACCTAGTCAAACAAATATAACCAAAACCAATATTTGAAAGACAATATGGTTTGCCCCCCATATTCTCAGTTCTAAAGCCAGAAGCACACAAATCACACATTTTGGTTCGCATTTGTAAGCGACCCAAAGATAAATAATCGTGTTGCTTTCATGGAGCGTAGATGTAGCAGAGCTCTATGTTTACACTTGCTTTGAATAGGACTCAAATCTATCTCTATTTTCCGGATGTCCCGACACGACCATCTGTGTGTTGAGCTTAATATCAAATATGGGCAAGAGGGCAGGAGTGTTGGCCTATTAGGTAAAAAGTAAAACATTTGATGTCTGGAATACCGTGGACAAGTAAATATACTAGCATACAATATACAGATATACTAATCTAACATTAGCTGGGAGTAATAAAGGATTGATCAGTCAATCAAAGCTAAATCTGTTGCATTCTTAATGTTTTTATTTTATTTTGCGTTGTGTGGGGTTGGCTAAAACATGAAAAGGGCAAACAAATATGAACTGTCCATACAAAACACAAAGTAACCCCTACAACAACCCATTAGCGACATATAACAGATACACTGGCATATGGTCTTGGCAATCTTTGCCATCATTATTTTCTTTTCCATGATTATTTGATGTCTGCTGTGCATAACAGGTCCTTGAGTCCCTCTAAGGGTGCTATATACATGTACGTTATTATTATTTATTGTTATATTAATCCATCCATCCATCCATTAATCACCATTCTCATCACATAATCACCATTCTTAACTAACTAACTATCTTTCTTTGAAAAGCTTTCTTTGAAAGCAATGCGCGCAATCTTCTCCTCACAATATTTTGAATCATGTCATTTTGATGACATGTAAACCGAAGTGGGGCATGAAGAGTAATGTCCCCTATGACACGGTAGGCCTGTGGCAGGCCTGTGCTGTGACACTTACTTCCATCACCATCTCAGCAGTGCTGTTCAGGACCTGGTCCATCCAAGCCCCGGCCCCGGACTCGTCGTTCATCAGCATCATGTAGGTGCTCTGGAGTTGATGAACGTCGTTTAAAACGGTCACAATTATTTCTGCACAACCAGGAGGAAGATGTCACACAAAGTTAGAATTGCACTACCAAGCCATAACATTTACATTTAGGGCATTTGACGCTTTTATCCGAAGCGACTTGCAAGAAGTACATTTTGTTGAAAGAGAGACAGCAATACATTGAATACATTGCAGGTAGTACATAAATATTATAATAAGCAGGTTTCAAGCATTCGTAATTGCTTGGTAAATGGAACAGCTTTCAAGTGCTCATCATAATTAAAAACAGTATTGAGTGCACAATGAATGCATTGGATTGAAAATTGAGAACTACAATTGTGAGGGAGAAGATGTGTGTCTGCTTACTCTCCACATTGCTGATGACCAGGTTGGCAGTGTTCATTGAAAAGAAGCTGGTCTTCAGGATGCGCTGAATGACCGTGTTGACCTCTGGGAAGGCCTTTAGACTTTCTAGCACCACATGACCCAGGTTCAGAAATCTACACACACACACACACACGTGAAGAAGGAGTTTTTTGTCTACAAACTATCCCCTGATCATTTCAAAACCCTTGGTTTTTAATCAAATAAAGCAAAAACAAGGATTAGCAAAATAACAATAGAAGGCAGATTATTATAAAAGTATCTATTATTTTAGTTATTTTAGTTATTTGCTATATAGTTTGTTTTAAAATGTATGTAACATGTCATTTATTGAAATGAAAAGTGCTTAAAATAAAATTATTATTATTATTCTAATTATAAATCCCACTAATGTGTGCGATTGCTAACTAAACACAACAGGGACATTTAGGTGACATGATAACCAAACCCAAACAAAACAACAAGCAATTTGGTTTCTTTTCGTACAGGTCCTCGTCGAGGCCCCGGGGCCCTTCTGTGTCCACACTGCGACGCTTCCTCCGGATGGAGTCAGGGCCTCCCATGGCCTCCCCCATCACACTGTGGAACAAGCCCTGAACGAAGGTCATGTCTCCCTGGGCCACATCCTTACTCCACATCAGTAGCAACTGGGGGTCACAGCAGAGTAGAGTGGAGATTAGTTATTAATGACATTATTTTATTAGAATACAATTCTATGAATATATAATATAACATATTCCATAATAATAGTTTTTTAGCACAAAAATATTCTATATAATAATATATTTGTTAGGATAATTCGATTTACAATAACTTTTTTTTCTTTAGGGCATTTGGCAGATGTTTTAATACAAAGCGATGTACAAGTACAAGAGACATCAATATATGGCTGTGGTACATAAAGATAAGAATAGAAATATAGAATACAGAATAGAAAGATAATAATGAAGTTGAACATCGAACCTTAATTTCGCTTTATGTTCCCTAAGTCTAATCTTGTCTGTCCAGCATGACTCATTCACACGCTGAGCATCCCAAAGGGAAATAAAAGAAAGGAAAGGAAAACAGCAGCGCAGCGCTTGGATGGGGCTTGTGCGCGGTGTGAACAGTGCGAGAGGCCGCTTAGCTAATGAGCTCTGACGGCTAATTGACCGCAGGACCGTGTTGAGCTAGAGAGGCGAGGCTAATGACCATATCCCCTCCCCCGGGGGAGAATAGAAGAGGATCCTGGATCTAGGTGTGACCTGGGGATATATACAGCTTGGCGTAGGACGCATTGACCAACGGATTTACACAGCTGGCAAAGGAACTCTCGTTGAGGGATTTTTGCAAGAGAGAATTGATTGCAGAAACAGCACAAACAACACATGGCATATTATGCAGGCAAATGACATGAACATATAGGATGAAAGAGGAGAGAGTGTTTGATTGAAGACTGAAGCAGATCATTCATTCACAATGTGGAAGCTTTACCCTGTAGACATCAAAGCTCAGTGTCAAAACACAGGAAGCGCTAAGGACAGAGTCACACCCATGTGCACGTTCTGGAGCTATACCTGCTTGGCAACTTTTTCTGGACTGATCCAGCTCAGGAGCGTGTCCACCATCCCGGTCGCGCATGCTGTGGCCAGGCCAAGGCTGCTACTGCTGTTTTGGCAAATGTACGAGTGCACCATGTCTTGGTCGAGCAACAGGAAAATGGCCTAGTGGGAGAGAGAGAGAGAGCCCGAACATCAGGGAGCAGAGAAAATGGAGCGATTTATTTGTGCCCTATTGTGAAACTACCAATTCTACAGAATACTTAACATTCATTTGACAAATCATTAAATAAATACTTTATAAACCCAGCCAAATTTTAACGATGAACCAAGTCCCTCAAGTATATAAAATTAGTTTTCAAAATAATGTACAAACTGCGCTGAAACACTGGGGACATTGGATCTGCTGCAGGCACTGAAAAAATGGATGAGGGTAAATACCTCCACCCAACTGCTTTGCACAGACTGTTGGATGTCAGTGTTTTTACCTGTTACACGTGTGTTGATGAGGGACAGTACCTTATCCAGGGGAATTCTGATCTCCCGGAGAACCAGTTTGGCTACTTCGCTGAGTGTGTCATTCTGCAACATGACAATATCTCCCAGTGTGATGAAGTGATCTATGAAGATAAAAAAAAAAAGTAAAGCATGACAATGATATCTGTCAGAGACCATCCCACACAGTAGATGGGCCCAAGACGCACCATGTGATGCGAACCAAAGAAACAGCTTGTGATCCAAATGTCTGCTCTCGATGAACCTCGCCTGAGCTATTAAAGTTCAAACATGCACAATGGAACTTTTCTACCATGGCTCGTCACTTGTCGGAACATCCGGCAAGAGCCTTCTGAAGAATAAGA
>OMOU01089887.1:0-11940 GCA_900312585.1 Malacocephalus occidentalis
CTGGGATTAGGGGTTATACAAATAAAATGTACTTGACTTAATTTTAGGCCTGTCTTCAAATTTTAGGTCCCTAAATACATCTTATCTGAATGAAGTGTAGTCATGAACTCTGGTTTGTTCTTGTGTGTTTGTAGGTATGTCACTGGGTGGTGACAAATGTGTGTCTTGCTCTGTGGTGCTGCCTGCACTCTGCCACCTTTCTGCCTCAGATGTTGACCCTGCCTATGCAGTGTGATTCAAGGCTGCATTCACAGAGGACCTAAACAGACAAAAGGAGAGCACAAACATATCATGGTTTAAGGTAGCAACAGCTCTAGATCCCAGATCCCAGGACCTCAGGGCCTGCCCAGAGCACAGTGGGAAGAAGTGTGGGGAAACCTGACTGAGATGCTTAAGGACAGGGAACCTGCACCACAGCCCTCCACAAAGGAAATGGAATCTGAGCCACCAAAGAAGATAGCCCTCCTACTGATGGAGTCAGTCTGATGATGTCCACAGACAAATCTCTAGACAGGTATAGGGCAGAGCCCAGTGTCAGCATAGAGGCATGTCCACTACAGTGGTGGCACCTACTAGGCTACACCTTCTTCAACAGTGCCATGTGAGAGCCTGTGTTCTCTGGCCGGCCACATTGTGAGGTCAGCTCTGTCATCTGAACATGTCAACAAGCTAGTCTGCCTGAGCACATTTAAAATTAAAACAACATTTAAAGTTAAAACAAGAGTAGACTTTAGATTGACTAGAGTCATATCACACAAGTTCACCCTGTTTCAAGTAATGTTGATAAAGCAATGTTATCAGGTATTATTATTTAAGTAGGAATGTGAAAAGGGACAGTTAACTTTTTTTAAATGCGGCTACTCACTGTAGACTCGTGGCTTTTTACGTTCTCTTTGTAGCAAATGCTACTGCTGCTCTTACTGTTCAGATGTTGTTGTGAGATGTTGTCATAAAGTCAAAACCCTCTTTCTCTGACCAGTTTGTGATGCATTTCTTTATTACATGTATTTGTTTTATCTCCCCCCAAAATACTAAAGTATTTGAAACTTGTGATTAATCATGATTAATCACAGATTATTATTGTGATTCACTTGATTCAATTTAATCGATTGACACCACTAATATAATATAAATTATATAGAGAGAGAATGTGGAAAAAGGTTTATTGTATGTCTGCTTACGTGTGTTTGTGCAGCACAAACACACGTAAGCAGACATACAATAAACCTTATTCCACATTCTCTCTCTCTCTCTCTCTCTCTCTCTCTCTCTCTCTCTCTCTCTCTCTCCCTTCTCTCCCTCTTCCCCAACTACCAATTAGATGCTCTACATTTTAGTCACATGATGAGGAGAAGGAGGGCTCTGGTTGGTCGCAGCCTCCTGCTCTAGTGATATGTGCACATGCATCTCAAGTGTGTAAGTGGAGCGGTGACTGTCTGTCTGTCTGCCTGTCTATCTGCCTGTCTGTCTGTCTATCTGTCTGTCTGTCTGCCTGTCTATCTGCCTGTATGTCTGTCTGTCTGTGTGTCAGGAGATATCTTGTGGAATATTCTGCTGCCGACTGGAACTCTTCCTCATCTTCCTCACTAACCAACCTTCCATTTAATCTCAGGAACAAGGAGGACTCTCTCTGTCTCTGTCTCTGTTTCTGTCTCTCTCTCTCTCTCTGTTTCTCTCTCTCTCTCTGTGTCTCTCTGTCTCTCTCTCTCTCTGTGTCTCTGTATCTTGGTCTCTGTCTCTGTCTCTCTGTCTCTCTGTCTCTCTCTGTCTCTCTCTCTGTCTGTCTGTCTCTCTCTATCTCTCTCTCTCTCTCTCTCTCTGTCTCTCCACCACAGCAGAGAGGGTCCTTCTGTATATTTGGTTTATTTGTGGATGTGGAGATGATTCCTCTCTCCTTACCTGCTTCCTGCTGAGGATTGCAATATATTCTACTACAGGTAGGCCTAAATTACACCATATGTTAATAAGCTAGGCCTACAGCTCATCATTTATTTTCAAATAAAGTAGGCTTCATGTTAATTGAAAGGTAATCTGGGTTGTGTCTTCACAAAGGCATCAAATCCTGAACCTTTTGAAAGCGGTGTGTCTTAGCTTTTCAATAAACTCTAGTACTGTATTTTAAATAAAATCAAGTATTGTCTAATTATAAAGTACTGTCCTGTATACTAGTTTAGAGCAAATAGGTTTAGATTTAGATACAAGCTCATTGAGACAATTTACACTAGTTTAGACAACACAAGTTAAATGGATTATATTTATAAAGTGCTTTTATCCAAAGTCTTTACATGACACTATTCATACACCAACGGTGGTGAATGGTGATCGGGAGGTGTCATGCTCAGGGACACTTCCACACTTAGCTAGGGGGAGCAGGTAGGGTTACATTTCTTTCTCCGGAACCAGCAATTGAACCAGCAACCTCCCTGTTGCCAGACAAGCACTCTACTGACTGAGCTACTTCCGGCCTTAGTTCATATTCATTTAGTTTAGACAGTACTAGTTGAGACAATATCAGGTTAGACTAGTTTGGACAGTATGATAGATGGAACTAGCTGACCGGTAGGAAGGTTAGACTGTTCTAGTTTAGACTAGGTGAGACACTACTAACTTACTGTTTTGCTGGTTACCTGCTCGGGTAAAGCATGGTGATGACCACTAACCATGAGGAGGTGAGGGAACGTCTATGCCTCTGAAGTCCTATCACAGCATTACATCATGCATGGATGATGCCACTGTTGCTAGGTGACATTACATCATGCCTTGTTGCTAGGTTACCACTCAGTCTGCTTCGTGTTCTACAATGCTCCTGTGAAGAGGGGGATGGGGGGCGAGAGAGGTAGAGACAGAGTGAGAGAGACAAAACAAGAAAGAGCGAGAGAATGGGTTAATATAGAGGAGAGAGAGAGGTAATAATAATCTGTATTGAGCACTTTTCCAAATCAATGTTAGCAATGTTGTGCTTTAAAGGGCAGCACATTAAAACTGCAGTGAGAAGTGAGGATAAAAAACATAGAAAAGGAATTTAAAGACTTAATGATAAAATTCAAATGAACAAAAAAGCTTAATTTAAATCAGGAGTGGCTCTCTGACAAAAGTATGTTTTAAGAAGGGACTCCAATGTGATCACTGCTGCTAAGGTCCACATTTTCTGTTTGAGTTCAGTTGACATGCATGATAAAGAAAAGACCCCTGAAGAACATCATTCTTAACAGAAGGACATTAAGAGGCACAGTGTAGTTGTTCACAGAGACACAAGAGTGTGGCTTTTTTCTGTATGTACATGCGGCTGCTAAACTCAGGGTCTGGAAAATGAAGGATTTGATTGGTAGCAACATCTCGTCCACTCTGGTCCTCAACACCGGAGTGCCACAAGGCTGCTGCCTCAGCCCACGGCTGAACTCTCTTTTTACACCTGACTATTCAGCCAGACACAGCAGCAACCGGATCAAGTTCTTAGACGACACCACAGTTATCGACCTGATGAGCACGATGACTAAATGGAGACGAGGTAGCCAGCTGACGTGATGGTGGCAGGACAACGGCCTTGCATAGAAGCCTGAGCCTACTGAACTGCCCATCGCTCAATTATTTGACTTTTTGGACTATTGGACTATTATTGGACTTCCAATGGACATGAGACTTACATTTAGATCTACACGTCAGGAAACATGTTCCTCATGACTTGATGTCTTATTCAATACATCATACATTCATTTAGGGAATGATCGTCCTATTTAGAGTCAAATAAATGGGGTATGCTGTAGGGGTGTGGCTAGCGACCTGTCAATCAAGATTGGATCTATGCCAACTGTGTACATTTAATTTAAACAGCCGTAAGCTTGTTTTTAGATGTTTGTGTTTTTGGATGTTGTCCAAAAGCTAATTGTTACATTCTGGTGGTTTAACGATGTTGTGTTCAGCAAGACACGCCCCCTCCTTCACTTCTGACTTTTGGTTGCAAAAAACAAGATGGCGACGGCCAAATCCCAAATTCAAAACTTTAAAATTAGCATCTTCAGTGATATGATACTTAGATATTTACCTTGCAACTGTGAATACTTGAAACCTTGTCTATTCTTATCTTGACGTACCAGAGTGATATATTGCTGTCTCTTTCAGCAAATGTACTCTCGCTTTGGATAAAAGCATCTGACAAATGCCCTCAATGTAAATGTAAATGTAAACGTAGACAGATGACTCAAATCGGTGTGAATGGAGCGTTTCACTTTCTTTCACTTCATATTACTTTTTTGACCAATCATGTTCCTGGGGGCGAAGCCTCAACGAGAAGCAATAGGAACGGCAGAACCACAACAGTCTGTAGATGTCATGGCGTTGATGTTTCAGAAAAGAACAGATTACCAGCAGACCAAAACATGTGAAACCAGACGACAAGAGTTGGACCTCTTGTGTTCATTGAGTGAGTGTGACTGGCTGATAATACACATCGTACCTGGAGTTGTGCTGCGTAAGCGGCACAGGGCAACATCCGTTTCCTCCGTTTCCGGAATCCGTTTCCGGGGGCCACATTGGTGTCAGAAGTGGGATCAGGAGGTCGGGGACACAATGCGGGAGAGTGACCGGCTTGCTTTGCCGCTCAGCTCCGCCAGGGGAGCACAGCCTGCTGGAGTCCAGCTGCCCCCTGGTGGTCGGAGGTCCTTGGAGCAGACCGGGGAAGCTTTGAGAGTCTCACCACTGCACTGGACTTTTGGACAGCACCACTCGGTGGACGAGAGCAGGGAGCATCTGGCCAACTGTCATCGGCAGGATGTGGAGTGTCTGTTCAAGTGTCCAGGTGTAGTGCCCAGGTGTAGTGTCCAGGTGTCCAGGTGTAGTGTCCAGGTGTCCATGTGTAGTGTCCAGGTGTAGTGTCCATGTGTCCAGGAGTAATAATAATACTTTCCAGGTGTAGTGTCTGTAACTGGTTGCTGGTTCAGTGTAGGTTTAGGTGAAGACTAGTGATGCTCAGTAGTACTGGGGAGCTGGCGGTGTACAGGTGAATGCATGTTGAACACAACATTGTTCCCAGATGTGCTTCTGCTATATTTTGTGTTTCCTCAGAGCCAGTGTCATGACAAGCATCGCGAGTCGGGAGCAACAGGACTCCTGTACCAGGTTTTGTCAGCATGTGGAGGACAACAGCCTCCAAATATACGATGCTTTGGTGATCCAGAATGCTTCGGACATCGCCAGGGAACACGACCGCATCCGCAATGCAGCCAACTGGGCCTGTCTACAGGAAAAACACCAGAATCAGAGATGGCAAGTGAAGAGTTAATTCCACTACATCCTCCACAACAACACTCAGAATCAACACATACATGGGATGAGTCAAATAGATAAATTGGAGTTGAAGACAGAAACATGAAATAATAGTAAATATTACTTAGTCCGTTTATATACGTTGCTTTCTAGACAGATGTGTTTCTAGGTAAGGATAGGGTAAATTAGGGTTAGGGTTGGGATAAGGTTAGGGTAGGGTTGGAGTAAGATTAGAGTAGGGTTAGGATAGTGTAGTGGAGCAGTCCGACTGTATCAGTGTTTTCTAGACAGATGTGTTGGGGGTTAGGATAGGATAGAGTTGGGATTTGGGTTAGGATTGGGTAGGGGTTAGGGTGAGGATAGGGTAGGGGTTAGGGTAGGGAAGGGGTTATGGTTAGGATAGGTTAGGGTTTGGATAGGGTAGGGGTTATGGTTAGGGTAGGTGTTAGGGTTAGGATAGGGTAGGGGTTATGTTTAGGATAGGGTAGGGGTTAGGGTTAGGATAGGGTAGGGGTTATGGTGAGGGTAGGGTAGGGGTTAGGATAGGGTAGGAGTTATGGTTAGGATAGGGTAGGGGTTAGGGTAGGGCAGGGGTTATGGTTAGGATAGGTTAGGGTTTGGATAGTGGTTAGGATAGGGTAGGGGTTATGGTTAAGATAGGGTAGGGGTTAGGGTGAGGATGAGGTAGGGGTTAGGGTTAGGGTAGGGGTTAGGGTTGGGATAGGGTAGGGGTTAGGCTGAGAATAGGGTTGGGCTTAGGGTTAGGGTAGTGGAATTGTCTGGCTATACCAGTGTTTTCTGCTGCCAGGATTGGTGATGATGTTACCATGATGACAGAGACATCCTACTCAGGAAAACATTTCCGGATGGCTTTCATGACCATGCCAGCTTCCCAGGACAGACTTCAGGGCTTCAGCGTGCGCTCACAGTCCCTCCACTCAGTCGGCGGAGGAGACGAGGACACCGACGGCCAAAAGCACCCCCCTCCTAAACCCAAGAGAGACCCAAACACCAAGCTCAGCATCAGCTCTGAAGCAGTGAATGGGGGAGCAGGAAACGCCAAGACCACCCATGATTCCATGGAACTCCAGGAAGTCAGGGGTCAGTCACTACATTTACCTTTTCAGCACTGGAAAGTAACAAAATGCATCGACTCAAGTACTGCACTACCAGTCTGACATACTTGCACTTTAAGTCAGTACTTTTACTTAAGTAACATTTTCAATGCACGTACTTATAATAGTGTTTCTACAGGGTGATAATGCTATTTTTACTTAAGTAAAATATTTGAGTACTTCTTCCACAACCTTTGAAAGAGAGCATTAGGAGTAGAGCCCTCATCCTCACCCCAACCCTGCTTTTAGGGTTTAACCCACGTTTCCATTTTATGTTTAGGTAAGTTCCAGAAGATGCCGCCTCCCAAACCAAAACGAAACCCCAACACACAGCTTAGTTCATCCTTTGACGAGTCGTACATCTTCTGTAACCATCGCAACAAAAAGTCTACTTTGCTAAAAGACAAATGTTCAACATCCAGGGACACAGAGGAGGAGGAGCCAGTTTACATAGAGATGGTCGGGAACGTCCTCAGAGAAGCTCTGAAAGACAAGCAGTGCGAGAGTGTCTACGAGGAGATGAAGTCCTCCGTGTTAGAGGAAGTCATGCAGGACTCAACATGGGACAACAGTTGCCAAACGGTCGTTGTGGAGCCAGACTTTTCCTTTCCTCCCCAAGGATCTCTC
This sequence comes from Malacocephalus occidentalis, assembly GCA_900312585.1. NCBI lineage: Eukaryota > Metazoa > Chordata > Actinopteri > Gadiformes > Macrouridae > Malacocephalus > Malacocephalus occidentalis. Next base: position 7,005 of record OMOU01089887.1, read on the forward strand.
TGTGATATCCCTCCACCCTTCCCCAACCTTCTAACACACCGTCCCCCTCTGCTGGTGTTCCCCCCAGTTCCTGCACAGTGCTCCCCAAACTCTGATGAATCTCCTCTCACTCCTCTAGATGTCACCAGACTACCCATGATGGAACATGTTGGAGTCGCAACAGAGACACCACAAAGGTCATCCCTCCACCGCAAAAGCAAAGACAGAGAAAGAGACACCATCACCCCATCGGGCCGCTCATCTGCTCCACCGCTTGCCTCTAATCTATATAATTCAGCTGGCTCCTCCCACAGTGGTCAGAGTTACCCCCGCAGTCATTCAGCATGTCCCTCCCCCGTTAGTATTGGACGTTGCCTCAAACATCCTCCTCCTTATGATAGTCTGAGGGCTGGAGGAAGCAAGTCCCTGGATGGAGCTACTCAACTCAATAACTCCAGCTATGCCAACAGCTCCCTGCAAAATGTTTCAATAAGGTCTGGAACCCCAACTAGCCCCTTGGAGGAACTGAGTAGCCTCTTGAACTCTGGAAGACATGTGATTAATAAAGGATCAGAAGGGAGAAAAGGAAGGGAAGGAGATGGTAAGTATCACTCAGTAACAGCGTATCCAAACAATTCTATTGTTATAGTGAAACAGCCCACATACTAATGGACTCATTGTGGTATGTTAGCAGTATTAGTGGACAAGATAATGATATTAGCAATAGCTTTTGTTTCCTACAGTTGAAACCCAACCTAGCGTTGATGCTACCCTTGGTGTAGCCGACGGCTCAAATTCTCCAGCTTTCCACTGCACCACTGTACCACTGCATCACTGTACCACTGCATCACTGTACCACTGTACCACTGTACGGCTAAACCACTGCACCGGGTACCACTGTACCACGGTATCACTGCATTGCTGTACCACTGTACCACTATACCACTGAACTGGGTACCACTGTAACGGGTACCACTGCACCAGGTACCACTGTACCGCTGTATCACTGCATCACTGTACCACTGCATCACTGTGCCACTCCACCGCTGTATCAATATACCATTGTACCACTATACGACTGCACCACTGCACCTAGTTCAATTACGCCCATTTCAACTTTTACCTAGTTGGTGCAGACCGGGAAGATTTCAGCTTTGTGTGAAGTTCTAAACCAACAGAATCCAAACGGCCACAGCTTCCTTCATCTCTAAACTTAAATACATATTTTATGACTTAAAGCTCATCATGCATTGACCACTTTAACTGTGTCTGACTGTAAGAAGGTTCAGGGTGTTTAACTGTGCCTGACTGTAGGAAGGTTCAGGGTGTTTAAATGTGTCTGACTGTAGGAGGGTTCAGAGTGTTTAACTGTGTCTGACTGTGGGAGGATTCAGGGTGTTTAACTGTAGGAGGGTTCAGGGTGTTTAACTGTGTCTGACTGTAGGAGGTTTCAGGGTGTTTAACTGTGTCTGACTGTAGGAGGGTTCAGGGTGTTTAAATGTGTCTGACTGTGGGACCATTCCGTGTGGTCTTTGTTCCTTGTTTCGTCTTTCCTAGGTGATGCCAGATCACAGACTAGACCTGACATTAAAGAGAGGGAGAGGGCAGGGATTATCAGTAGCCAAGATATCCAATCAGACTCATCAAGCTCCTCTAGCCACGCCCTCAGTAGGGTGTGCAGGTCATCAGTCAGCCCCACCATGCCTCTAAGAGGAGGTAGGAGGAATCATGCACTGCATGACTGATGTTTGCTCGTGTAGTCATTGTGTAACGCTCACCCATCCTCTGCAGCAGAGTCCAGGACTGGATGTAAAGTGGGACGATCTGCTTCCACATCAGGAGTTCCCTCCCCAGGTGTAACACCTCAACGCTCCATCCCCCATCCGGCCCTCAGCCAGGTATTTCCCCCAGACTGACTCCTCAGGGGGGCCAGGTACTGTGTACAGTCCTGTCTGCTTTGGGCTGCTTCCTGTATTCCATCAGTCTGCCTTACTGTCTGCCTGTCCTTTGATTATTTACAGTTCTGTGTTCATCAAGGATAAGTAGTCAGCTAGTTTGATGTTTATCTTTCAATAATGTATCGCACGTTGTTGAAAACTATTTAAAAACAGATCAATCAATGATTCAAAAAGCTGGAGAGATTCCTCCATTCAGGTGTTCCCAACTGCATATACACCACATGTATACAATGTAGATCTGGGAGGAACAAACAAACTGTAACATCTCAAGCTGATGAGCTCCAGACCGTCTGTGGCCTCAGGCCTCTCATGACCATTTGAGAGACAGATTCATTTGAGAATCATGTTGTGTGTTTGGACTGCTTGGTTCCATGTCACGTTGGTGCATCATATCATCATCATTATCATCATGTGTCAACATATCATATGTAGGTTCTCTCATCCTACTGTAGTCCGTTCTGTAGTCCTACCATATGTAGGTTCTATAGTCCTACTGCATGTAGGTTCTGTAGTCCTACCATATGTAGGTTCTGTAGTCCTACTGTATGTAGGTTCTCTCATCCAACCGCATGTAGGTTCTGAAATCCTACTGCATGTAGGTTCTCCTGTCCTACCATATGTAGGTTCTGTAGTCCTACCATATGTAGGTTCTGTAGTCCTACTGCATGTAGGTTCTGTCGTCCTACCATATGTAGGTTCTATAGTCCTACTGCATGTGGGTTCTCCTGTCCTACCATATGTAGGTTTTCTCGTCCTACCATATGTAGGTTCTGTAGTCCTACTGCATGTAAGTTCTCTCGTCCAACCGCATGTAGGTTCTGTAATCCTACTGCATGTAGGTTCTGTAGCACTACCATATGTAGGTTCTGTAGTCCTACTGAATGTAGATTCTGTAGTCCTACCATATGTAGGTTCTGTAGTCCTACTGCATGTAGGTTCTCTCGTCCTACCATATGTAGGTTCTGTAGTCCTACTGCATGTAGGTTCTCTTGTCCAACCGCATGTAGGTTCTGTAATCCTACTGAATGTAGGTTCTCCCATCCTACTATATGTAGGTTCTGTAGTCCTACTATATGTAGTTGCTCTAATTTGACCAGCATGTTTGGAGGTAAGCCAGTGGAGTATTGTAGTACTGAGTATTGTAGTATGGAGTATTGTAGAAGCATATTGAATTATGTGTTCTAAAACCATGACATACTATTACATTAAAACAGGGATGAGTTTAAGAATTGAATACGACTAATACTTCATTTTAAGAAGCTGATGTAAATAGAAACCATGTCTATATATGATGTTGGTAGATATGTATTTAAAAGTTTAAATGGAGGTTTAGATGGAGGTGAATGTATATTATATTCTACAATCGCCCTAATTCATGACATTCAGAATGTATTAGAAGATAAAACACCAAAGTTGAGTTTCTCCTCTTTCTGTGTTGAGAAGCAGAAACAGCAGAACTCCTGCTGAAGTGTTTCCATGTGTTGCATCCTGATGTCTGTAACGTTACGTGTATGGAACGCCTGACATTACGTGTATGGAACGCCTGACATTACAGTGTCTGTAACGCCTGACATTACAGTGTCTGGAACACCTGACGTTACAGTGTCTGGAACGCCTGACGTTACATGTCTGTAACGCCTGCCGTTACAGTGTCTGGAACGCCTGACGTTACAGTGTCTGGAACACCTGCCGTTACGTGTATGTAACGCCTGCCGTTACAGTGTCTGTAACGCCTGACGTTACGTATATGGAACGCCTGCCGTTACAGTGTCTGTAATGCCTGACGTTATGTGTATGTAACGCCCGACGTTACAGTGTCCGGAACGCCTGACGTTACGTATCTGTAACGCCTGACGTTACGTGTATGTAATGCCTGCTGTTACAGTGTCTGGAACATCTGATGTTACATCTGACGTTACAGTGTCTGTAACGCCTGACGTTACGTATATGGAACGCCTGCCGTTACAGTGTCTGTAATGCCTGACGTTATGTGTATGTAACGCCTGACGTTACAGTGTCCGGAATGCCTGACGTTACGTATCTGTAACGCCTGACGTTACGTGTATGTAATGCCTGCTGTTACAGTGTCTGGAACATCTGATGTTACGTGTCTGGAACGCCTGACGTTACAGTGTCTGGAACACCTGACGTTACAGTGTCTGGAATGCATGTTCCTTTATACATTTCTCATGTCAGTGTGTGTCCAAAAAGAACATTATACATTATTTATTAATTTACAAGACATTGAATTAAAAGTTGTAATAATTGTATTCAATAAACATTACAAATATTCATGACTTCTTTTTTCCAGTATTTTGGGTGATGCAAATTGTACTTAAACTTTTAAAGTTCTAAAAAATTAATCATTGTATTGTGCTGTACATCCTTTAAACAATGAATGTGAGATTTTGTTAGTTGCCCATTGCATAGACATAATGTTCACACAGCCACGAGCCACACACTCCCTCACGCACACACACACAGTAGAGCTTCAGTGGGAAACAGTATCTGTGGGGCATGGTGGGGGTGGTGGCTAACCCTAAGTGATCACATGCAATCAGGACGGACAAGTAAAGAAGTCTCGGCTCTCATTGAGTCAGAAGCGAAAGTAGCATCAGCACAACATTAGCATGACCCCGCTCCTAACACAAGACACACTAGAGCTCATTAACATGACCCCGCCCCTAACACTATATAAACATTACAGCCTGTTAGCACCAGAGGTTCTCCCGTGTGTACTGAACCCGTGAGTACTAAACCCGTGAGTACTGAACCCGCCAGATTTTGTTACATTTGGATTCTTTTTCTATTTGGACAATGACTGAACTTTGTAGTCGGCTGCTGGCTGCTGGCTGCTGGCTGCTGGCTGCTGGCTGCTGGCTGCTGGCTGCTGGCTGCTGGCTGCTGGCTGCTGGCTGCTGGCTGCTGGCTGCTGGCTGCAGGCTGCTGGCTGCAGGCTTCAGTCTGGCTCATGATGGACTGAGATGTGACTGAGGACT
>OMOU01089887.1:11960-25555 GCA_900312585.1 Malacocephalus occidentalis
CGTGTGTACTGAACCCGTGAGTACTAAACCCGTGAGTACTGAACCCGCCAGATTTTGTTACATTTGGATTCTTTTTCTATTTGGACAATGACTGAACTTTGTAGTCGGCTGCTGGCTGCTGGCTGCTGGCTGCTGGCTGCTGGCTGCTGGCTGCTGGCTGCTGGCTGCTGGCTGCAGGCTGCTGGCTGCAGGCTTCAGTCTGGCTCATGATGGACTGAGATGTGACTGAGGACTGAGGCGTGTGGATGGCTGCTCCCGTGAGTCATGTGAGAGTGGAGCTCCATGGATGACAGTTTGAAGCCGCGTGCTACATGGCTATTTGGTGAACATTGACCCTGCTAGACCTGACAGCAGTGGTGCGTCCCCTGGTGGGTCGGTGGGCCAGCAACACATGCTATTAACCAGCCCGTCTCCTCCCTGACCAATGGAATTAGTTTGAAGAGAGAACATTTTGTCTAAAAGTTTATTCAAATGTAATGACTTTTCATTGATTAAAGTGTTCTAAGTTAAGACTAAAACTATCAAGTAAAAATGACAAAAATGTGACTAAATCTAAAATACATGGCTACATGGTTAAGTGTGCATCTCCTGTCATTGCTACTTGCTTTAGCACCGTAGATGAGGCTAACACTGAACCTATTTCCAGATGCCATGGGTGTGTGGAGATGCTACTATGATGGAGATGATCGAGAAGAAAAGAGTTCTGTGTGGAGAAATCAAGTGGCGTCAAAGAGCAGAGCAGAGCCTCCATCCACAGGAGAGCTGGAGGCGACGACACCCTCCACCGTATCCTGCTGCCAACACCGCTGTCTCCTGGGACACCCCAATATAGACGCTCTGGATATACGCCCTGTATACACACACGGTATATACACACAGTAGTGTGTGTGGGGGGGACAGAGAGAAAGCCATACTGCAAAGCATTCCCAGAAAAGCTGAGCAAGACCTTAACCCTACCCTGTTGACCCTAAACCATCTTCCTGTTGACCCCAATTGAACCATTGGCTTGGGGCCCGAAGGTACATCTGTGTATTCCAGTTAGCGATTCTTCCACTAAGTCCTCAGATATTCACAGATCCCACTAGCAGAAAGGGACCTCTAGCAGATGTCACATGACCCCAACCCCTAGCTGTGGGCTGCTCAGAAAGTCTTTTTGTTGATAAACGAGATGTTCAGCCAATGTAGCCTATTAACAGTATCTTATCATTAGTATTTTAAATACATATGCAATGTGTTTCTTGAAGAGATTAAAATAATTAACTTAATTGAGTACTATTTAGCCATAGGATAGGGTTGGCAATTCACCATTTGCATTCACTTCGCTTTCCCACACCCCAGACATGTCAACATACATACGTAGGCCTTCTGTTTGGGATAAATAGCACAGAACAGAACAATATATGTTATTAGGTAACTTCCATGTAACTGGCGAGGTACAAAGTATAGAAAGTATCCTGTTGAGACCCAAGACCCTCCATATGCGTTGGGGTCACCAAGACCCTCCCTATGTGTTGGGGTCACCAAGAGTCTCGATATGTGTTGGACCTTCGTCATAAGCCGACACTTTCCAAGCTCACCTCAGCGAGCAGAGTGCATCTTGAGAAATTGAAGATCCCAAAAATCCCGAAAAGACAACGTGGGCTGTGGGCTCACTACCTGCAGGGACAGTCGTTGGGGTCGGGTGCATCCCGGTGTGGGAGGAGTTCAGCGAGGCCTTGGAGAAGGACTTTCGGTTGGCCTCAAAGAAGGTCTGGCAAATCGTTTGGTGACTCAGGAAGGGAAAGCAGGGCTAAGCTCAGGCAGTGCTCAGTCGGGAGGAGAACTGCTGACTCAGACTGAGGATATTGTCGGGCGGTGGAGGGAACACTTTGAGGAACTCCTGAACCTCACCAGCACGTCCTCTGAGGAAGAGGCAGAGTCTGAAGCCTTGGGGGAAGCCTCACCCATATCCTTGGCAGAGGTCGCTGAAGTAGTCAAACAGCTCTTCAGTTGCAAGGCGCCAGGTGTGGATGAGATTCGCCCTGAGATGCTGAAGGCTCTGGACATTGTGGGGCTGTCGTAGCTGACATGCCTATTCAATGTCGTCTGAGCCTGGAAACGCCGGCAAACAGGTGGCATTACGATGGCTTTACTCAGCATGTCTACAACTCGATTATATCTAACATAACGACACAACATGAAGCCAAATGAGTCTATATAGCAACACCAAATACAGTACATGACATCAAGTTTTTAATGACAAAGTGATTGGAACTGTGATAATCATAGGATATCTTTATAATTTGTGATTCAAATGGAGATAGTTAGTATAACTGTACAAGACATTGCTTTTAATAACCGATGTACAATAATTTAATGAAAGAAAGTGCAACCAATTGATAAAGGTCCATGGGTAGTTTGTTTCGTCTTTGTTTCCTTACCGACTCCCAATTCTAAACGGAGGTTTAAGCTAAGATAACATTACTCTGTATTCATCCCAGCAGGTCTTAAAATCGGTTTCTGCAATCTAGATATGATCTTCAGGTAGTCCGGTGTAAACATGCTTTGGATGTCAACATCCACACATCTTCACTTTGTCTACAAATTGTTCAATACTAGTTTGTCTCCATTGGTTGTTCAACATCACTGGCTTGTATTCACATCTCTGGAGCACAAAGCGGTCCAAGATTAAACAATAAAGCAGCTAACATGACAGTGTTTTATTTATAAGTGTTTTATTGTCACATCCGAACACCGAGCCATGTGGAACAGTCTGGTGACGTGGGTTAGGGTTAGAAGTGCAGGCAGGGACATTGCAATAAAAGCCTTATTTATAGACTTATTTATTATCTTCAATTTACTGTGAGCTAAGATATGGGACCTTGGTAGCTTTTTAAAGGTGAGCCTGTGAAATAAACATGAAAACTATCATAACACAAGATTATACAAGTTAGTCACTTACAGGATTTGATATAAGTAACGACAGAACAGTACAAATACCACAAATACCACAACTGAAGGGGAAGAAGCAGAACATCCGCAGCCTCACACCTCCTGGAGAACAGGTCCTGCAGGCTCTGGTTCCACACCTCCTGGAGTCCTGCAGGCTCAACAATGAAGTCAAGCTCTCATCCTTACCTCACCTTGATGTGGTTAAACTGGTGGCTGTATCGCCCCCCCCAATGGCCGCTTTTCACTACATTTGTACTGGTTGATGTTCAGCCATAAGACGCAATACTGGGTGAGTTTCCCGGCAATTGGATGAAAATAAACCCACCATAATATTGCTCAAATTATCTGTATTATTGTTGTATTATTATTATTGTTGGGCTAGCACATGCAAGGTTGATTGCCAAGTGCCCAGACCTAACAATAGCACCCCCATGATGCCAAGTCAAGTCAGTGAGAGGCTGTAGTTTACACTTCTTAACTTTTACCAATGACAGTCTAATGCGTAATAAAGCTTGTCAGGTTCAAATAGTGCAATGTCAAGGAAAGAGCATAAGATTCCACAGATACTCTAATAATACTAATCATTCTAATAATAATAATAATGGTGTGATGACATCATACCATGCATTGGCATGTCTCCAATGGTCCCAGGCACAACATCTTTGGATTTGTTACTCAGTGCTCTTTATTGGTTTTATATCTTCATCAACATCAACCAGATGCTTCCATCAAAGGAACCACAGGATGGAACACAAGTATTATACATGAAGGCCTCAGAGTAGACACACACATGGCAGTCTAGACCTTCTTCTGAGGGAAGGAGAACTGGAACAGACGGAAGACAGAGTAGCTGGCCCCTGTAATACAAACGCGCACACACACACAGCATTAGAAATTAATTGAAAACGAAATGCTTTTCAAATGAGATAACACGAATAGAAGGTAAATACTGGCAGGTATGGTGGGTGGTATAGAGATAACAGGTATAGAAGGTATATACTGGCAGGTAATGTGGGTGGTATAGAGATAACAGGTATAGAAGGTATATACTGGCAGGTAATGTGGGTGGTATAGAGATAACAGGTATAGAAGGTATATACTGGCAGCTGAAGTGGGTGGTATAGAGATAACAGGTATAGAAGGTATATACTGGCAGCTAAGGTGGGTGGTATAGGTATAGAGATAACAGGTATAGAAGGTATATACTACCAACTAAGGTGAGTGTCATGGTCGCTCGGTACAGGAGGACATCGATGGTTCCTCCTTTGATGTGGACAGGAAGTCCATTATCCACCTGTTACCATGGAATCAGGTACACAATGTTGTATGAGTTCTATTATCCAGTACCTATCACCTGGTACATAGTACTCAGTACTCAGTACACAGTACAGAGTACACAACAACAGTTAAACTAAAATTAGACTATTAAAAACGATTAAATATTAAAAATAGTTGTTTACTTGAGCAAATGTTGGTGTGTTGTCTTGGAGGTTGCTTCTTGGTTTTGATTATTATATTTACTCATTTTAAGATTTTAAAACTGTAACAGGTAATCTTAATGACTGTTGAACGATCAATGCCCACAAAGGGACTTGTGTGGGAAATGTTCAGTACATCGGTCACTGCTTCTTCAGCTGTTAATGTTTCTCTGTACTTTTTTACAAAGTTGTATTGGTATTATGTTCAGAATCAGAAACCGCTTTATTGCCTTAGTTTTTGCAAACAAGGCCTCCTATTGTTGTACTGAGTGGGCCCATCAACCAGTTCCATCATTCAGCTGCAAGCATTTCAGCGGCAGCTGTAATGCTCAACCAGGTTTTCATTTGTGGGGGCAAATGAAGACCTGGTCGAACACAGACAAGGGAGTCTTTCTGCGGGAGTCAAGACCTGGTCGAACAGAGACAAGGGAGTCTTTCTGTGGGAGTCAAGACCCAGTCAAACAGAGACAAGGGAGTCTTTCTGCGGGAGTCAAGACCCAGTCGAACAGAGACAAGAGAGTCTTTCTGCTGGACTCCGTCTAGGGAGTTCTACAGCTACAGCTTCTTCCTGTCATCCATGTACTGAGACTCCATTAGAGTCAGGACATCCTACCATAGCAGATGTCACCGAAGGCTCTCCACTCGGTGCCGCAACCCCTCCAATCTCCTCTACACAACAATCTTAAACTACAGACCTTGATGTGAGAGGGTGACTCTGGAATCGGTGGTCAAGAAAGCAGACGATTCTGGCCTACACTGCCCTCCAGTCTCTCCACTTTTTGGCCTGAAGCTCCCACCCTCCCTCCACCCACAGAACCGGGAACCAACTCGACCTTCACAACATCCTGCGCCACTTTGGCACTCTGTTACCCCCCTTCCTGTGTCCGACTACCATTTTATAGCTTTCTCCCTCCCCCTAAAATTTCCCACCTACCTCCCCACTACTCCTCACAGTCACCTCCTGCAAGAACCTGAAACTCTCTCTCCATTTACTCTCTCGCAACGGTCCTCTCCTCACTACCACCCCCAAATTATTCTCCTTACTGTCAGTAGAGGAAGCCTCCTCCACTCTGACATCCTCTCGCTCCTCCTCTCGCTGTCCACTCACCTCCAGACCAGCACAATCCTCTACTCTCCCTCTGTGGCTGTCCAAAGCTCTGTGTGCTCATAGAACAGAGCTGCGGGTTGCGGTAGAGAATGATCTCTCTCATTACCTCCAGCTCCTCTCTGATTTTAACCTCTACTGTGTCAGCAGCCAAATCTGCCTTCTACCTTGCAAAGATCAACTCTTCCTCCTCCCACCCTAGGAAACCTTTCTCCATGTTCTCTTCCCTCCTCAACCCTCCCTCCCCTCCTCCTCCTCCCTCACAGCTGATGACTTTGTCACCTACTTTACAAAGAAGGTGAAGGACATCACCTCCTTTTTCACCACTGCTGCTATCCTCCCTCCCTCTACACCCACCCCTCTCAGACTTAGCTGCTTCGCCCCTCTCTCAAAAAGTTTGCATCAAACCACGAGACATTTTAGGTGACATCCTGCCCTTCCTTACCACCCTAATCAACACCTCCCTCAATCCAGATCTGCTTCCAACAATCTTCAAGAGAAGTCCTCAAGAAAGCCACCCTTGGCCCCACTGACTTCCGGAACTACAGATCCCTCCTTTCATTCCTCTCCAAAACCCTAGAAGGTGCCGTCTCTACCCAACTATCCTCCCATCTCTCTCAAAACAACCTGCTAGACCATCATCAGTCAGTTGACTTGTCTGCTGTGTTGACACAGCAGGTGACACAACCACCAGATCCTCCTGTCCACTCTGGCAGAGCTGGATCTGCTCTATCCTAGTTCACTTCCTGCCTAACTCAGAACTAGGACCCTGTCTCTTATTCTTATATACCAGTACATCTCTAGGCTCTGTAATTACATCCCACGGCTTCTCCTACCACTGCTATGCAGACGACACCCAACAGTTCCTTTCCTTCCCCTCTTTTGACACCCAAATCTCAACACACATCTCTGAATGGCTGGCTGATATCAGCAAACGGATCACTGCCAATCACTTGAAGCTTAACCAAGACAAGACTGAGCCTTTCTTTATGCCAGGGAAAGACTGTCATGGTACTGGATGACCAGCTGGGCTGGCCCGATCTTGTAGAACTGCTCTATAACACCCACAGGATCCATCGCTTCCTCACACGTGAAGCAGCACAGATCTTGGTCCAATCGCTCATCATCACTCGCCTCGACTACTGCAACTCTCTCCTGGCTGGACTCGCCGCCTCTGTAATCAAACCCTTACAACACATCCAGAACACAGCAGTGCATCTGGTGTTCAACTAAATTCTCCCATGTGACCCCCTCTTCCACAACCTTGCTTGGCTCCGGGAAATCGCTTGTATTGGTTTCAAGACACTGGTACTGGCCTACAAGGTTGTCAGAGGAAATGCCCCTACCTGCCTCCAAACATGAGTCAGACCCTACGCTCCAGTTCAACAACTTCAGCTAGACGACAGGTACCACCTTCACTAAGAACAGACAAACATGGCTCTGTCAAGTCCCAACACTGTTCTGCACCACAGTGGAATGAGCTCCTGGTTGACACCAGGACAGCAGAGTCACTCAGGAGCTTCCTCAAGAGACTCAAGACACACCTGTTCAACCCTAGCATTAACCTGTGTGTTTGTATGTCTTGGCATTATTAATAGTACTTATTATAGCATATTGTATGTTCTTAGATGTTGGTACTCTGAATGGTACTTCTGCTCTTATCCAGCTGTTATACAGCAACCTTGTAATTATGAAAGTGGTTCTATTAACCTTAATTATGAATGCTTGAAACCTGCTCTATTCACCACAGTGATGCACCAGCTGTCTCCTTCAGCAAATGTAGTCTTTGTAAGTCGCTTTGAATAAAGGTGTCTGCCATCTGACTGAATGTAAATATTGAAGCTGTACCTGAAAAACCTTCTGTACGTCTGGAACTCTGTTCCTCAGTTGCCTGCTGGAGGAACAGAAAGATCTGAAAGAGGAAAGTCTCTGAAACACACACACACGCAAAAATAATTACTTCTGCTTTATGTTTTACTGAAATGACTTAACTCTGTTAAACATATTGCTCTCCATTCACTTGTACTCATCATGTGGTATCATCATGTATCAATAGTACTAGTAGTATCACTGCAGTGATAGATCATATATAATCATATTTAATACTTCTGAATTCATAGGCTTAATTCCCCATTCGTACATTTTCCAGAACAGCTTGTTTTCTTTTTTATCTTTATTATGAACATTGTGCCATTTTCTCTCTCTCTCTCTCTGTGTACATGTGTGACAAGAAAACTCTTTGACGCACCATGGAGGGTGTGTGTGTGCGTGTGTTTGTGTGCGTGCGTGCATGATAGGTGAACTATATATAGACATGTTGCCATAGTTCACATTCTTAATACATATTCCATATTACTAACCTTATAGCTACATGTAAAACCTTGGTAACTCACTAGCTATGACAACTAAACACAACGTAGAGGTAACTAGCTATAACAGACAGTTATGTGAAGGTCACTTGTCTAAAGGTTCACTTCTCTAATCTTCTAGACACACTTTCATTTCACACCACAGATGGGTTAGGAATACATCTGGTTAGCTAATGGAAGGTTAGGTAATGGAAGGTTAGCTATTACCAGGAGGTTCTTCATGTCGAGTGCTGCTTTCTGTGCTAGAATCAGGAACACACACACACACACACACACACAGACATATCAGGTTGGTGGGCTGAAGCCAGACTGTGTTGATGCCAACTAGTCCTCGTGACTGCTTGGACCGACCAAATATAGACCAGCTCCAAGACCACCTCATAGACCAGCTCCTAGACCTAGACTACCTCCTAGACCACCTCATAGACCAACTCCTAGACCTAGACCTAGACCAGCTCTTAGACCACCTCATAGAGCAGCTCCTAGACCACCTCACAGAGCAGCTCCAAGACCACCTCATAGACCAGCTCCTAGACCTAGACCAGCTCCTAGACCAACTCCTAGACCTAGACCAGCTCGTAGACCACCTCCAAGACCACCTCATAGACCAGCTTCTAAACCGAGACCAGCTCCTAGACCACCTCATAGACCAGCTCCTAGACCTCGATCTAGACCAGCTCCTAGACCACCTCATAGACCAGCTCCTAGACCTAGACATAGACCAGCTCCTAGACCACCTCATAGACCAGCTCCTAGACCTAGACCAGCTCCTAGACAACCTCAAAGACCAGCTCCTAGACCTAGACCAGCTCCAAGACCACCTCATAGACCAGCTACTAGACCTAGACCAGCTCCTAGACCACTTCATAGACCAGCTCCTAGACCTCGACCTAGACCAGCTCCTAGACCACCTCATAGACCAGCTCCCTAGATCTAGACCACCTCATAGACCAGCTCCTAGACCACCTCATAGACCAGCTCCTAGACCACCTCATAGACCAGCTCTCTAGATCTAGACCACCTCATAGACCACCTCATAGACCAGCTCCTAGACCTAGACCAGCTCCTAGACCAGCTCCTAGACCAGCTCCAGACCAAGATCAGGTCCTACATGTTAGACACATCAACTAACACGGTAGACATGTAAACCAGTAAAGCAACATGTTGACAGGTAAACCAGTAAAATAACACGTTGACAGGTAAACCAGTAAAGCAACACGTTGACAGGTAAACCAGTAAAGTAACACGTTGACAGGTAAACCAGTAAAGCAACACGTTGACAGGTAAACCAGTAAAGTAACACGTTGACATGTAAACCAGTAAAGCAACACGTTGACAGGTAAACCAGTAAAGCAACACGTTGACATGTAAACCAGTAAAGCAACACGGTAGACATGTAAACCAGTAAAGCAACACGTTGACATGTAAACCAGTAAAGCAACACGGTAGACATGTAAACCAGTAAAGTTAGTCTGAGCTGAGAAAGGAGAAGTGAATGGTTCTGCAGAACAGCTGAGAGTGAAGAAAGGAACCTGGAAGAACCAAGTTCTTTCACAGTCACACAAGCTGCAGCACGTCAAGATCCTCCAAGCTGCTCCACGGTCGGCTGCCTCCTGAAGGTTCTGGTACGTTCTGAAGGCTCTGGTACTATCTAAAGGTTCTGGTACGTTCTGAAGGCTCTGGTACTATCTGATGGTTCTGGTAAGCTCTGAAGGTTCTGCTATGTTCTGAAAGTTGTAGTGTTTGGGAAGAGAAGATTGCTAATTTCAGTCATGTTGAGACTGAAATGAGAAAATGTGAAATGAGGAAGGATATTACATTTACATTACATTTAAATTGAGGGCGTTTGGCAGACACTTTTGTCCAACGCGACTTACAAAGAGTACATTTGCTGAAGGAGACAGCAATATATCACTATGGTATAAGAATAGAGCAGGTTTCAAGCATTCATAGTTAATAGAACGAGTTTCATAATTACAAGGTTGCTGCATAACAGCTGGATAAGAGCAGAAGTACCATTCAGAGTACCAACATCTAAGAACATACATATATATATACAGTATATAACATACTATAGTAGCTAGAAGTACCATTCAGGGTACAATATGCTAACCAATGCCAAGTCCTGTTAATAATGGCAAGAGAAGAGTCAGGACTCGGCAGAGTGATGCCTGTTCTTAGTGAAGAAGGTACCAGTCATAGTGAAGGAGGTACCAGTCTTAGTGAAGGAGGCACCAGTTTTAGTGAAGGAGGCACCAGTCTTAGTGAAGGAGGTACCAGTCTTAGTAAAGGAGGCACCAGTCCTAGTGAAGGAGGTACCAGTCTTAGTGAAGAAGGTACCAGTCTTAGTGAAGGAGGTACCAGGTACCAGTCTTAGTGAAGGAGGCACCAGTCTTAGTGAAGGAGGTACCAGTCTTAGTGAAGGAGGTACCAGGTACCAGTCTTAGTGAAGGAGGCACCAGTCTTAGTGAAGGAGGTACCAGTCTTAGTGAAGGAGGAACCAGTTTTAGTGAAGGAGGCACCAGTCTTAGTGAAGGAGGCACCAGTCTTAGTGAAGGAGGTACCAGTCTTAGTGAAGAATGTACCAGTCTTAGTGAAGGAGGTACCAGTTTCAATGAAGGAGGTACCAGTCTTAGTGAAGAAGGTACCAGTCTTAGTGAAGGAGGTACCAGTCTTAGTGAAGGAGGCACCAGTCTTAGTGAAGGAGGTACCAGTCTTAGTGAAGAAGGCACCAGTCTTGAAGGAGGTACCAGGTACCAGTCTTAGTGAAGGAGGCACCAGTCTTAGTGAAGGAGGTACCAGTCTTAGTGAAGGAGGTACCAGTCTTAGTGAAGGAAGTACCAATCTTGGTGAAGGAGGTACCAGTCTTAGTGAAGGAGGTACCAGATACCAGTCTTAGTGAAGGAGACATCAGTCTTAGTGACGGAGGTACCAGTCTTAGTGAAGGAGGTACCAGGTACGAGGTACCAGTCTTAGTGAAGGAGGCACCATTGTTAGTGAAGGAGGTACCAATCTTAGTGAAGGAGGTATTAAGGTCTGACTAATGTTACACACAGATATGACATTCCTGATGAAGTTCCTCACTGTGTACTGGTAGAATGTCACTAACATCACATCAGAAATGTTAACATAACAGTATTTCAATGCCATGGTTCTTTAAGAGGATGCTGGCCTCACTAATGCCCCTGCTGATGTTGCTGGGAGCTGTAGTCCACTCATGGCAGCAGAGAGACCACCTTAATTACTACAAATATGGCCATTTTGCTGATGAAGCTGACCAAACCTGCACCTGGACATGTCTGAAGTTCGTTCTGCAGTGGCCAGCGGCCTTCTGTCTGGTGAGCAGCCTTCCTCCTCACTTCATCATCCTCATGACTCGCCATCTCATTGTCTGTCTGTCTGTCTGTCTGTCTGTAGTCTCTAGATGAGGGGTCACAGTTTCAGGTTCCTCTAGATGTCAACACTTAGACCATCCACGGGCTCTGGTAACCACTCTACTGTTACACAACTGTTAGACAATACTGTTACTACTGTTACACTCTACTATTACACTCAACTGTTACGACAGTTACACTCTACTGTTACACTACTGTTACACTCTACTGCAGGGGTGTCAAACTCATTTGAGGCTGAGGGCCGTAACAGACCGAATGCTACTTAGCAGGGGCCGGACTAAAGAGCACGATATGATATTACTTAAGATATATGACTTAAGATGTACGATATGATATGACTTAAGATGTACTATATGATATGATTTAAGACAGGGGTGCCCAAACTTTTTGGCTCAGGGGCCACATTGACGTAAAAAATTGTCATACGGGCCAGCATGAATTTTACATGCTACCGACGGGGGGATTGCTTTTTTGTGTTTCCTTTTATTTTGCTTTGTTTTACTATGCTGTCTGCTGCTAGGTAGATCTGATAACTGCCTGACCTGGATAGATAAAGGTTAAAACAAAAATAAATCAAATGCATTTTAGTATTTTATGAAATTTGACTCAAACTCAAACCTTTATTCACCAGAATCAACAAATAACATGTTTGCATTAATGCGAAAGGTGATACTGAGATCTCGAATGCAGTAAATGGGGCAGGTCTGGCTCAAAAATGGTGGTTTTTATGCGCAAGATGTCATGCAGGTGGGAGTCACTTAGTCTTGTCCTCACACGGTTCTTATTCATGTTCATAACTGAGAATGTCTATGTTGAGCCAAACAAGCTCAACATTTTCTTAGCAAATGTTTGAATCTCTTGGAACCTGTCTTTATCCAGCTGCTGGTAAAAGTTGACAAGAGGGAGTTGTTGGTGCCGGCTGCAACACTCCGTGTCATGCTGCTGCTCAATAAGCTCCAACTGCAGGTGGGCTGGAACGTCACTGGGATCCACGGAAAAAGGAGAAAAAAAAGCGTGATCTCCTTTTCAATAGTTGCGAAATCCCTGAAACGCTGTTGAAACTCCTCAGCCAGAGATTAGATGTTTGCGGCATACCTCCTCATTTGCGCACTGATATTGGGCGTTGGAAAACAGGTCATTATTTCTTGCAGAGATTGAAAATGTGTGGTATTGGGCTGCGTTTGTGACAGGTGGCTTTGAAAAAGTAGCAGCTTGGTCCGAAAGGCTTTGATATGTGAATACAGTTGGCTTATCACTGCATTTTGCCCCTGGAGGCTCGTATTCAGGGCGTTCAGATGTCGGGTTATGTCAACTAAAAATCAAAAATCAGCCAGCCAAACAGCATCGGTTAGTTCTGGCATCGGTTGTCCCTTTTTTGTCAAGAATTGTCCAATTTCCTCTTTAAGAGAGTAGAAACGCTGCAGTGCAGACCCCCGACTGAGCCACCTTACATCATCAGTGTGATACACAACATCTCCGTATTCAGCGTTGATGTCCAGTAGAAATTGTTGGAACTGGTGGTGGCACAGGGCTTTGGAGCGAATATAATTAATAGCCTTTATCACCGGTTTCATAACGTGATCATATTTCAGATGTTTGGCACATAGAACTTGTTGGTGAATAATACAATGGAGTTGTATAGCTTTACCTCCTTCTTCGCTGACTTTGTTACACACTAGGGTTGATAATCCACTGTGCTCGCCAACCATGGCAGGTGCGCCATCCGTAATAATCCCCGTGATTTTATTCCACTGAAGTTTTATGTCATCTACGGCGGAACAAACAGAAGCAATTAAATCTGTCCTTCTTGTTTGATCCTTAAGGCTCTGGAGGTCAAGTAGCTCTTCACTCACGTTCATTTCACTGTCCACTCCTCTACAAAAAAATCAGTAACTGAGCGGTGTCGGATGCATCCGTGCTTTCGTCGCAGGCTAACGAAAAAAAATCAAATTCCACTCCTTTTGCCTCCAACTGCCTCTTAATATCAGATGAAACTTCTTCAATCCTTCGTGACATAGTGCTACGAGCCAGGCAAACATTGGCGAACTGTTGCTTTTTCTCAGGACAAATGTTCTCCACCATTTCATCACACAGTCATATATATTAGTAATATATTCACCCTCAGTAAAATATAAAATTGCTTTTTTACGCGTGTATTTTATACAGTACTGAGGGACCACATATTATTGATTTTATGACAGAGGCTTCGGGCCAGTGGAAATATGAACGCGGGCCGCATTTGGCCCGGGGGCCGGACTTTGGGCATGTCTGCTCTAGTGTAAAGCAGTGACTGGTGCGCAGTTGCAAGTTGAATGCT
>OMOU01089888.1:0-27499 GCA_900312585.1 Malacocephalus occidentalis
CCCCCCCACCCCCCCCCCCCCCCACTGCATATCTATGAAATCCATAGTTCAGTGCCTAATACATGTCTCTTTTCAAGATAAAACAGCACATTTTAGAGTGGCCTTTTATTGTGCCCAGCCAAAGGCACACCTGTGTAATAATCATGTTGTCTAATCAGTAATTTGATATGCCACACCTGTCAGGTGGATGGATTATCTCGGTAAAGGAGAAGTGCTCACTAACACAGATTTAAACAAATTTGTGAACAAAATCTGAGAGAAATAGGCCTTTTGTGTAAGTAGAAAAAGTCTTAGATATTTTTGTTCAGTGTATATACATTATATATGTATATATTCAAGATTCAAGATAGAAGGATGCTAGGCAGAGGTGGATGGTGAGCATGGACTCTCAGCCTGCTCTGTTTCCCTCTGTGTTTCCTTCTCTGTCTCCCTGTCGATGCATCGACGCTGGTGGAAAAACAGTCTTTGCTGCAGCGGCATTATAACCAACTCAAGAAAGTCAAATTCAGATTCATACCCCCTGGAAGATAATCCTCTCAATGACATTCTAATCAGTCTTGTAGTCTGAGTGACTCTTCACAACACGCATCTCTAAATGCCTGCTTGACATCAGCAAATGCCAACTAGCTGAAGACACCTAGACAAGACGGAGCTTCTCTTCATGCCAGGGAAAGACTGCCCTCAGATGGACCTACTTGTCATCATTGCGGACATCAAAGTCTCCCTTTCACTGACTGCAAGGAACCTTGGCGTGGTTCTGGACGACCAGCTGTGCTGCAACGCCAACATCACATCTGTGGCTCTGTTTTATAGAATTGCTCTCTCCAACATCCCCAGGATCCGGCCCTTCCTCACATCTTGGTCAATTAGCAATTATGAAACCCTTTCTTTGGCAATATGGATGCTTGAAACCTGCTCTATTCATATATGTATGTACCACATAGATAAATATATATTGCTGTCTCTTTCAACAAATGTACTTTTTGTAAGTTGCTTTGGATAAAAGTGTCTGCCAAATGTCCTAAATATAATTGTAATATTATAATATTCATATAATTGTATGTATGTTCATATAATGTATGTATGATAATACATGTTTTTCTAATTAATGCATAATTGTAAATATAATGTATGTATGTTAATATGCATGTTCACATCATGTATGTATGATTGTTAATATAATGTATGTGTGCATATTGTTTCTTGAACTAGAAAAGGAGACACACACACACACACACATTTAGTAAGCCCCTCCCCCCAGCCACCTATTGTTCTTTAGCCAAGTGGTGGGGGCTTGAGTACTGCACCAATCAGACGTATAGAGCCACACGCCCAAATCTCTCTCTCCCTCTCTCTCTCTCTTCCTCTCTCTCTCTCTGTCTCTCTCCCCTCTCTCTCTCTCCCTCTCTCTCTCTCTCTCTTATGCCTCTTCTTCCTCTCCCTCTCATCTCCCTCTCACATTCTCTCCTTTACTCCATCCAGCGACATCCCTGTGGATTCTGCTCCACCAGTCTCTCTGCAGCCATGGCGAGCACCGTATCAGGTAGGCCAAAGGAGCACTCTTCCCTTGCTCAGATCCCTGTAGCATCCGTCTGGGGGCTGTGTGTGTGTGTGTGTGTGCATGTGTGTGTGTGTGTGTGTGCGTGTGTGTGCGACGGGGGTTCACTCAGTTCATCATGACGGTGTGTTCATGCAGCACTGGGGGTGCAGTCAGTCTCTGCACCCATCTGCAGTCGGTGATGCTGCAACATCGTCATGGCAACTTGGGTTTGGTGTTCTCATTTGATATAATATGATGCTCAAACAAGTATATGGTGCTCAAAAGCTATGAACACCATGTGTGTGTGTGTGCCTGTGTGTGTGTATCTATCTATCTAGATATGAACATAAATATATGCAGCTGTATATAGATATATATTTGAGGCGGGGCAGGGCCGCTCTTCCAGACTTAAAGGGAGGGTTGCATTGCACCAATCTACATGGACTGTTGTTGCCATGCAGAAAGACCGGTCCTCATGACATCTGCAGCCACTTCCAGGAACATGACTCTGGCTAATAGACCCTTTTAACAGCTGTGTCATCATAGGATAAAACACAGCTGTCACTCATAATACTCATTATGGGTCTGCTACTTGTATGTACAAGTAGTAGACTACACTACCTGTGTCCTGGTACATAACAGTAGTAGACTACATTAGTGAAGGTAAGTCAACTGCCTGAGCCCTGGTAGATAAAGGGAGCTGGTATTAGCTTTCATCATATGTAGCCCACATAATCCAGAACACAATAAATAGAAACTACCGCAAACAAGCTGCAGGGATGCGTTGATTTGGAATGAACGATAAGTGACACCACCCAGTGGGATGAACATCAGCCAACCAATCCAATTCTCATGTCAGCTTTCGAACCGTTATCAATGAAAATAACCTTTCCCTGTGGAAAAGGAATGGATGTGCAGGAAGCATGGAAGAGAATACCGGATCAGACAGTCTGCTCAGTAGAACAGCAGCAGCAACCAGTGATCATGTTGAGCATATGAACGCCATCCAGGGCCTGTGAGCCATACTGCAACACATATTCTGTCACTGCTAATAAAAGCAGTAAAGCAATAAAGTGGCAGCCATTTTAAGCCGCCTGGGTGACGCAGCGGGTCGACTGGACGTGAGCAGAATGATATCAGTAAAGGTTGAATTGATGCCGCTATCGTGTCTGACTTTAACGATGCCGAGTCCTCAATGAATGTCCGTGAAACTCTGTCCTCTGTCTTGCCCGCTCAGAGTGTCTCACTCTGCTGGGCGGGCAGCATTTATGCCTTCCACAAAGTGGAGGGTGTGTGTGTGTGTTTGTGAGTGTGTGTGTGTGTGTGTGTGTGCGTGTGCATGTCCATCCACACCCTAATATGGTAGTTTAGGAAATCACATCACTCACTCACATCAATAGTATTTGGTATCCAGCTTTGGGAATTATTTTCAGATCAAAAGCATGAAACATTGATAAAAGACGAGACTCTTTAAATGTATCTGCCTGCCAGGAACTAATTTAGTTGTTGATGACTGCAGTGTGTGTGTGTGTCTGTCTGCAGCTAGCAAAGTCTCTTGCTGCAATGTCACAGGTGTGGCTTGTTCGGGTTATTTTCCAAAGGAGAGGACGTAGACGGCTTATGAAAAAGAAGGGGTCTTTAATTAACAACAAAACTCGCTCATTCGCGTTTAAGGTAACAGGTAGAATAGAACAAAAAAAAACATCAATCCAGAGCCCTCCGGTCTTTGTGCTGTGGGTGTGGCGTGCCTCTGTGTGCGCTCCCCTTGTCTTCGCCTGTCACCACTAACCACGCCCCCTCATAGCTCACACTGTCTGTCAAAGATGAGTACAAAAAAAAGATATAATAATAATAATAATAATAAATGACTAAATTATTTGAATTGCCATTTTCACCAATGCTGCACCTTTGGCCGACACATTAAAACATTAAAAAACACAAAATATCTTTCCTTCTTAATCTCTCTCTAGCTAGAAGCTTGTTAAGAAAAGGAACAAATGATATTGCGACACGTTAAGCCTGCCACACTGAGGACGTAAAACCTGACAGTCGAGGTGGCTACAGCGTGTTGTGACGACCACGTTCCACAGGAGAAAAACTAATGAAAGTCTTCATTGTTAACCTACATTCCTTTGTGCTGTAACCCTGCCTAGATTTTGATTTAACCACTTCGTCATGGAATTTGATTGACACTTGAGTGACCTAACAAAAGCAGACTTTTGTTAGATCACTGCTAAACAGTCATGTTATGCAGAAAGTCAGAAGCAGGGAACATGTTGAACCAATTCCAATGTTTTAAATCATTTTGTAAAATCTATTTCTGTCCCCGATCCTCCTCCTGGTCTGCGTTCACGCATGACGCACACACAGAGTACTTAGCTGTATACTGTCATACTTTAAACTGTATACTGTCATACGTTAAACTGTATACTGTAGTACTTTGAACTGTATACTGTGGTATAAAGTATACAACCCTATGAAATTATATATTATATGATATATTATAGATCAGTTTTTTATAGTATTGGCTTTATGTCCTTACATAACTGAGTTTCAGTTGTGGAAATCTGCTTTTGTTATGTCACTCAAGTTCAATCAAGTTCAATCAAAATCTAGGCAGGGTTACAGCACAAAGGAATGTAGGTTAACAATGAAGACTTTCATTAGTTTTTCTCCTGTGGAACGTGGTCGTCACAACACGCTGTAGCCACCTCGACTGTCAGGTTTTACGTCCTCAGTGGGGCAGGCTGAATGTGTCACAATATCATTTGTTCCTTTTCTTAACAGGCTTCTAGCTAGAGAGAGAGATTAAGAAGGAAAGATATTTTGTGTTTTCTAATGCTTTAATGTGTCAGCCTGGGTGAAAATGGCCATTCAAATAATGTGTTCATTTATTATTATCATTATTATTATTATTATTATTATTATTATTATTACACTTGGATTGATATAACTTTTACACAGCCTGTTCAAGGCGGAGGGTTGCGTCTTCATTCCGTCTCGCCTTCCGTATCAAACGTACGAACACAGAACGGGGGCCATTGTTGTAGCACAGCTAGTGAACATGTGTGTGTGTGGGACAGGGGTGTGATTTTTTGATGATGTGTGTGTGTGAACTTATTCTCTCCCATTCTGCTCCGTTCTTCTGTCTCCAGTGTATTTCCGATCACACGAACACAGCGTTCTTCCCTGCCAACGCATCACTTTGCACGATATTGCGTTGCCCCATGATATCATGTGTGTCAAAGCATTATGGGATGGCTGATGGGTGGGGCTCACCGCATATTGAAGGGGAGGGACAAACATGTCACTTTGGTTCAATTTTTGCAAATGACTGCATAGTGTGTAGTTATTGTAAGTCGCTTCAGATAAAAGTGTCAAATGACCTCAATCTAAATGTAAATGTAAAGAATTGTTTAGAAAGCTGCCCAGCGTATACGTTATGGGGCTTAAACTTCTCGGTAACCGAGGTGGAGCTCCAGTAGCCCTGGCAACAAGAGACTTGTATATCATGTGTCTCCACTATCCAACCCTAATGGCTTCATTGATTTTGTGGGAGGCATGGGAGATGAATCACTGTCCATTACCAGGGGAGGAAACATCGGCTGTGTATGACTTTTTCAACAGGCCTGCCATCTAATGTTGAAATTAGTTTGAAGACAAGCTAGTTGTATCAATGTGTAATATGAGCAGCATCGGCCTGTCACTGGGATGTGTGTCATCACAAACTGGCTCAGGAATGTGATACAAAAAAGGAGTTTATTTTATTTTGTAACATTCTCAACCAAAACACAAGCAGCAACAAATGTGAATCAACATAGGTCATCAGAAGTGAAGCAATGTATAGCATACACCATATATATATTTATGTACACACGTATATGCACTCTGTAGATTGATTTAATATATTCTATGTAGATTCTGCACACCACCGTCATACATTTGCACTGCTCTCTGTATATACCCCGCTGTACACCCCAGTGTATACGTACTATTGTGTATACCTGCCCATACTGTACATACCTCAATGTATAGCGTACACCATTTATATATATTTATGCACATATACGTATATGCACTCTGTAGATTCAGCATATCCCTGTAGATTCTGTACATTATCTGTAGATTCTGCACATATATAAACAGACTCTGTATAAATAGCCATGTACATACTTGCTTACTGTTTCACTGTTCTACTGTTGCACTACTGGTTAGATGCTAACTGCATTTCGTTGTACTAGTATGTGTACGCAAATTTGAATCTAATCTAATCTAATCTAATCTAATGTGTGTGTGTGCGTGTGCATGTGCACGCGCGTATGTGTGTATGTGTGTGTGTGTGTGGAGAATATGGTGGCTGCGTGTTGAGATATCAAACCAGCAGCAGCTCTAAAACAGAAGAGCAAAGGAAACACAGAGGACAGCAGCAGAGAGAGAGAGACAATGCCCAACCAGCAGTACTAAAATAGACCTTAGCACAGGTGCATCACATCACCTGGCGGTCCCACCCCTCTCTGCCCATTGGTTAACCTTTTGGCAGGTAAACAAGAGGCAGAGGAGAGGGAGAGACTGTCACCGTTTTCTTATGTATTCAGGTCACCTTATGTCAACAATTTTTGGGTGTGCTTACAAAACAAAATTATAGTTAATAGATGAATGATATGAGTATGATAAAGCGCTTGTACCATTGTGAACTCTGTGAATAAAGCAGAACAATGAGCTCCATTGTCTCTTGGTCTACAGCCTACATGGACAAGATCAAAGAGATGTCCATGCTGTCTCTGATCTGCTCATGCTTCCACACACCGCCCCGTCCGACCGTCCTCGCTCATGATGGAGGTAGGTCTATCTGTCTGAGCATATCAACTCATCATTATCATCATTAGAATTAATCAATCACATGTCTTTTGTGTGGCGACCAGGCTGATCATTCATGAGTATTGTTTATGATTTTTTATTTAATTAAACAGTTACAAACGGTACAGGTATCATACTCAATGGATCAATCATTTTTTGCTTTTTATGCAGCAAGTCCATGCTTGTTAGTAATTTGCATTCAATAAATGCTGTTTTTGCTGTTTTATAGACATGGGGGGTCAGACCAAGAGCGCCAACAAGCGGCCCTCCAGCCAGGCCTTTGAGGTCTACCTTGAGGCTCCCATCAAACCATCTCCAAGCAAACCCCAGTCCAAGACCCCCCTTAGAAAGGACCTGTCCATGGAGGAGCTCCAGAAGAGGCTAGAGGCCGCTGACAACAGGAGGAAGGTGAGCAGTGTCCATGGCTGGGGCCCTATGGGAGGCCTGGGGGGTCCAGGGATGGGACTGGGTAGGCAAGGGGACCTGCAGGGGGCCTGTGTGTGACCTGAGCCTGGGTGTGTAGGAGGGCCTGGGGGTGTGGAGGGGGCCGTTGCACACCAGCAGTATCCTCAGGAGTTTGCCGTTCTCTATGTGACTCATTCTGCCAGAGAAATAACATAACTTTCTTTTGGGTTGTGAGGTCCTCCGCACCAGCAAGTTGGAAAAGGAATTAAGATGGCAAATTAAGATGGTGTGGCCATGTCTAGTCGTCGTTGTGGCTCTGTGGATACTATTTGATATTTTTCTTTTCTTATATCAACATCTTCTTTTGCACAAATACATCGACACTAACAACATACAAGGGAGATACACTTTTGGACATTAACTTTGGTCTACAACAAAGATTCTGGGATACTTTTTCCATCCATCCCAAGTGGCCGGCAGAAATAGGATGAACTATTGGCCTATTTCCAGACCCCCATTTCTTTCAAAAATATCTGAGAGAAGGATGTGGCGAAACAACTCACAACTGTGTTGGAGAGGCACAATATTTATGATACGTTTCAGTCAGGGTTTTGGAAACAGCACTCTACTGAAATTGCTCTCCTGAGGGTTTCAAACGATAACGATAATGTCTTCTGATGCGGATGATTGTTCTGTGTTAGTACCTCAGTTCTGCATTCAACACAGTAGATCATCATATCCTGATAAAGAGGTTATGTGGCAGGGTGGGCTTATCAGGCATAGCACTGGACTGGTTTCATTCATATCTCACTGACGAAGTTTCACCGTCTCTATTGATGACTTTGTGTCTGATTCCTCCCCAACGTCTTGTGGGGTCCCACAGGGTTCGGACCTTGGGCCCTTGTTATTTTCTCTTTATTTGTTGCCCTTGGGACAAAATCATATTCCTTTCGCTTAATATAATATTCGCTGATATGCTGATGATATCCAACTCTACTTTCCATTCGCACCTAGTAGGGTTCTAGGCTATCTCTGCTCTTAGACTGTCTTAGTGCCATGAGTGACTAGATTGCTGATAATTCCTTAAAGCTTGATTCCAATAAGACGGAGGCTCTGGTCATTGCTCTAGAAAAGGTCCATGGTCATCTATTTTTCTCTTTCCACTGCTGCCCACTCAATGTTGTATAATTTAAGGGTTGTATTTGACCAATCCTTGTTGTTCAATACTCATGTCAGGAAGCTGACCAGATTTCTTTCCACTTATAATATAATATCAGTAAACTGAGATCTATTGTTTCAACTGCTGAATGAGAGATGCTTGCTAGAGACTGCAACTCACATTTTTCCTCACTCAGTTTGTCTGCTCTCGATCATCTGTAGGTAATGATGAATGCTGCTGCATGACTACTCACTAGGTCAAATAAATGGTCTCACATTACCCTCATACTTCATTCATCATCTCTTCAGTTGCTTCCTGTGGCATATAGGATCCACTTCAAAATTCTCACCCTTACTTATGTGGCATATGTGGTTGAACTACTCCACCCTTACTCATGACCTTACTCTCAGGTCAAGCTTGCTTAATTTACTGTCTGCTGGCTCCATGAGTCTATCAAAAAGCAACATTTCTCTTTAGACAGGCTTTTAACTCACTTATTTGCAGCAGCTACGTATTGCTATTTATTATTTTCGGCGTTATATTAGCATCTTTTCTGTATGTTGTTTATTTGTATGTTTTATATTTGTATTATCATATACGATCACATACGAAGGATGATACGGGGAGGCAATAGTGAGGAGGGACGTAAAGTGGTTGTCTGACCAAACAGAGGCCGATATTCAGGATGCCATGAGCGCCGTCGACTGGGCCATGTTTCTATCCAATTTGAACTGTCAGCAAGGTTACCAACATAGTGACGGGCTTCATAGCAACACTAGCGGACACCATCGTCCCTGCGGTTAAAGTTAGGTCGTTTTCTAAAAAAACGTGGGTCGATGGATCCATTTGCAATGCCCTGAAAGCCTGTACTACTGCCTACATCTCTGGCCTCATATCCGAACACATGGACGAATACAAAGCACCGCCCTACAGACTCTTGTGAGTGGTGAAGGATGCAAAGAGTAGGTACAGAGACAGAGTGGAGTCACAGATGGAGCATTGCGACACCACGCGCTTATGGGAAGGGCTATGGACTATCACAGACTACCAGGATAGATCCCCCTCAACTGTGAGTGCTGATGCATCCTTAGCAGATGAGCTGAACACATTATATGCACATTATATGCATCTACGGTCCTAGCGGGACCGTAGATGAAGTTCCATTGCTCTCCATGTGACCAAGCACGGTGTGAGTGAACGTCAGGATAGCTGCAGGTCCAGATGGCATATTTGGAAGAGTACTGAAGACCTGCGATAACCAGTGTTAACCACAATATTCAACCTCTCCCTGGCTACATTTGTGGTCCCAGCTTGCTTCAAGTGGTCCACTATTGTCTCTGTGCTCAAGACTGCCTGAATGACTACTGACCGGGCCCTCACCTCGGTGGTCATGAAATGTTTTGAGAGGCTGACAAAGGACTGACCTGCACCTTCTCATCTCCCTCCATGGACCCGCTGCAGTTCGCCAACCAGCCAAACAGATCCACAGATGATGCTGTCTCCCAAGTACTACACAGCTCCCTCTGTCATTTTGACAGTCGGATGGGGGGCTATGTGAGAATTCTATTTATTAACTATAGTTCAGCTTCAACATCATAGTCCCCACCAGACTGGCTGGCAAGCTGATTGAGCTGGGACTGAACACCCCCCTGTGCACCTGGATTTTGTATTTCCTGACCGCCAGCCCTGATGACCATCTGGTATTGATGGTCATCAGGGTGGCCAGACACACCTTCAGACCCCTAACCCTGAACACAGGATGCCCCTAGGGTTGCGTCCTCAGCCCCCTACTGTACTCCCTGTACACACATGACTGTGTGGCCAGGTTCAGCTCCAACACCATTGTTAAGTTTGCGGATGACACAGTGGTGGCCTGATCTCTGGTAACGATGAGAAGCCTTAGCTAGAGGAACTGTGGTGCCAGCATGCCTCATGCTGAATGTCTCCAAAACCAAGGAGCTGATTGTTGACTTTAGGAGCACACTACAGCATCAGAGGACCTCCAACAGGACTGTGAACTTTGACCTCAACAGGGTCCCCCCTCTGCCCCAGCCATCCACACACTCACATATACACATGCACACATAGTTAGTACACAGTACATGCACTAACATAGTTTCAGTACATAACTTATTACAGAACTTGACATATGACATATACATACATGCAGACATGGTCTGTACTCACTCCTTATAAAAAATCTTTGTGGTTTATTGGTTACATTCTTAAAAAAAGAAAAATACTGTAAATAGTGTGGATATTCTGATTTTGATCTCTCCAATTTGTGATATTTGTATTGTTCTGTTGCACATTCCCCAGGGCATCGCCACTTTTTCATTTCACTACAAATCCTGTATGTGCATGTGATGAATAAACGTATTGAATCTTGAACCTTGAATCCTTTGCAAAGCACTTCCTTATTTATATGTAACTGCCATCTACCCGTTCCAAAGGGACCAACTTCCTGGTCTCAGGTCCTCAGCAATAAACCTGCCAAGTGTGAAGTCATTCAGAAAACCCCATGCACACACATACTGTACATACGGAGACTCCTTCCATTCTAGTTAGATTTCACTTCCAATCATCTTGGTCCCCAGTCCCAGGAGGCGGCAGTGCTGCAACAGCTGGCAGAGAGGCGGGATCACGAGCGTGCGGTGCTCAGCAAGGCCCTGGAGGAGACTGACAGCTTCAGCACCAGGGCCAAGGAGAAGCTCCACCACAAGATGGAGGTCAACAAGGAGAACCGCGACACACACCTCAACGCACTGAGGCAGCGGCTGCAGGAGAAGGCGAGGGGACTGCCATGGATAGTGTGTCTGCTTGCCGTCTGTCTGCCTGTCTGCCTGCCCTACTCTATGTCTATCTGTCTGTCTGCCTCTTGCTTTGTTTGTCTTTCTACCTTTACTGGTATAGGGAAAACAATGCAAATGTAAGATCATCATTATATTATTATTATTAGGTCATTTGAAAACCATGAGTTGCTTCAGGAAGGAATTTCATTACTTCCTTCTTGAGGACAATGGGATCTGTCTCTCTCTTTTATATGGTTTATTATTTAACACAAGGGGTGAGTGGGGGTGGGGAAGCCGATATGTGGACAGGTCTTTTATATTGGTCGTTTTTCTGCCAGATAAACTTTCGGTTTTGGCCTACATTCAATATCATAGGCCTACTGTACATTAAATATCACCTGCTTGCTTCGATCTACTTGGCTGAGTTTTGTTTTTGCGTTTGTCCTGCAGGAAGTCCATGCTGCCCAGGTGCGCAGGAACAAGGAACTCCAGAGCGATTACTCTGGCTGAGACGTTTGGTCAGCAAGCTCTCCACCACCACACAAACATCACAAAATGACAAGTCTCATCACTGGTTTATTTTTGGTAATCAAATGACACCAACATATTCTAATGTCGGAGACACAAGTAGTTGACAAATATAGTTGAATAAAGTCAAATTCTCAGCCATACAACAAGTGTGTCTGTTCTTTTTCTACTGTAAATTACTGTAATGCTTATTAATGCATATTTCATCCATCATGTTCAATAAATACAATTTGATTGAAAATGTATACCCCTACATCTATCTATATATGTATATATTGGTGTAATTATCTGTCTGTAGCCTATAGGTCATCTGTCTCTATCGTTTAACTATGTCAGTCATAGTCATTGTGTTTTATTGTCACATGTCCATCATAACACAGCCATTCTGAGCAGTTAAACTCTTGGCAGGCGATAGTACGCAAAAAGGTAGGTAAAAAAGATAAAATAACAAGTGAAAAAAATATATACACGTGCATTGAACCTTTTATATATATATATATGAAAATATACATATATACACACACATATACAGTATATATATGTAATGCATCCAGGAGTATTGAATATCGAGTATTATAAATGTACAAGTAAGGGCAGATGGCATATGGCATGTAATAGCAGAAATGTACATACAATAAGAGAGTCAGAAGTATGTGTATCTAGAGTATTTCTATATGGCATTGGGAATATGGCATATGTATCCAGAAGTTGAATAATCTAAATGTTATCAATGTTATACATGATGAAGTTGCCTATCATGACAAATGGTGCAAACGCATTTCCGGTTCTTTAATGTTTATTGTTTTTATTTTACTCTGTGTGTGTTCCGTGAGGGGAAGACTTGGTTCCCTAACAGCGGGAGGAAGTTGCTCCTCGTCGCAAGTTTTATGCGATGGATACCACGATTGCACATTCCTCACCGTCGACTTGTGTAGCTATGTGTTTTGTTTCTTTTTTTAATAGTTTTATAGTTTTATATAAAAGTATAGTTTTAGAGTTTTAGAGTTTGTTTTTTTATAGACTTGCTGTTGTTCATTTTGACCTTGAGCTCTATCTGAGACACATGCTATTGCCATTTGTTTATCCCATAATGGTTTACATTTCTCCCACCCAGCGAGCGCTTCTTGTAGATACGAGAAATTCTCCTTTGGATCTCTCATATAGCATTAGTTTGCACAATCGCATGTGGTCATCAGTAAAATATCCCTCTCTTGGATATTCAGGAATTTTTGTATATAGTGACCTTGTCCATCCAATTACATCACTGATAAATGGTACTGTGTAATAATTACCGATTCTTCGATTAACAAAATCAGCGGATGTTTCGCCTGGTTTCGGCCGCCGATTTCCCCATTTCCAACTCCAATTGTCTGTCCTTTATCGTAAACCAGATACCTGAACCAGGCCACAAAATGTACCAATAATCTTCGAGTATCACCATTCCGAACGGTTGTTGGGCAGTGCATGAACTATCGCTCACCCACAGTGAGCGAGTTTTTTAGGGCGGGTCCCTCTTCCTCAGTTTGGTGAGGGGGGAATTTCCCTGAACTCTTGACACGAGTCCCCAGCGCTGGTTGACCCTGAACTGCTGTGGCTCAGCGGTAGAGTGGATAAATGCCCATAAGATGCCTCCGTCCAGGGTAGCCACCCTGTGACCAGGCTCTCTTTTTTTTCCTTTTTATCCTCCGTCCAGGTTAGCCACCAAATAACAAAATTAGTCATTATATTATATGTATTCTCTTTTCTCGCGCTTATAACTTTGTTGGGCATACCGGAGAGAGAGCAAGTACAATTCTTATTAAGAAAAATAAGAAGAGACTCACCTCTGTCCAGTATCCCACTTCTGACAAAAAATTGTTGTGCGCAACTTCGAGTAGTCATCTACTGTGGCTGAAGTTAGGTTCAGGTTCAGGATCGTCTGTAGCAAAGCAGCAAGCTCGGGAATCAATGTGACACAAGGCAGTGTATCACCCGGAATGATTCAATATTTATTCAGCTACATAGAGCATATACAAAGTTTTGGACGTGCGGGTAGACATAACAATTCAGCAGAGATACTAAGGTCTCACATGGAGATGCAACAGACAGACAGCATATACAACAGACAGACAGTTACTCGGAGAAGCAAGGACACCACCTCCCAGACGGCCAGCCTGAGGAACAAGGACACCACAGTCCACAGAAATCCATCTTGTTCCCGAGATATGCCCGCTCCCTTGGAGATGCACCTGCTCCCAGGGCTACGTGGAGCCGTAGGTGCCCCCACCTCCCAGGTGGTCAGCCTGAGGAGCAGGGATGCCGTGGTCCCACCCTAAATAAGCACAGATCCAAGGCCTCCCAGGGCAAACACATATGAGTGAAGTTAACTAGTTCTGAAGGCTTCCTGGAGAAAGTTACGGGCCCATAAGTTTAATACATCCACAACTCCTAACACCTAACTATATGCCTATCTAACTAAGTTAGAAGTGAATGTGAGCTTTATTATTACATCCTCAAATAACAAATTCGTTTTTTTAGTTATGGCCATTTAATCAATGTGTCAAGGGTTAGGGTTAAGCCTATGGGCACTATTCAACGCATTTAAGTCAGTGGAAAAGTTGAGAATTGCCTCCAAGTAATCTCGTATGTTCCTGGATATTACAGAGTTTACAGCCTCATGGTGATAATAATGAGGCTGACTGACGGACTTTGACAGAACCGAAACCTAAGAATGGTGGGGCGTGTCTGCGTATTGACAAAAGAGAAATTAGAGACTCCAAAATTCAGGAAGTCGGCCAAGAGGACACTTCGCGGGAGGCATGTGCGGTCCTGCTGGATATTAGTGGGGTAAGTTCACACATTTGAGACTGTCATGTTTGGTCATCTTTTGTCTGGATAATGTAATAGTAATAGTACTTTTTGGGAGACCGTTCACGGCAGCTTACCCGGCCTCGACAAAAGATGCATATACAGTATATGCGCGTTTTCTGTTGTTAGTGCTGAATATGATGACTCATAGGACGGGCTGGAGGCTCATATTCCTGTTTATGTAACTGATTAGACAATATGGGGTCCGTGTGTTCAACTTGTTCAACTGCAATTCATCGTGATGCGAGTAATACAATGAGTGAATATTTAATAATGGACCCGTTTAAAGACCCTTATACGCATTAAAAAAAATATGGGTTTTTTATGGCGGGCTAAACTGTTGAGTGGTGATATTCACAAGATGTTACAGGAAAAAATCCGACCACTATATAAAGTAAATTCATTTATCATTTTAGCCTGCGGTAACCTGACGAGGAGCCACCTAGTGGCTGAATGGGGTCATATACAGGGCCGGCCCTAGCATTTTGGTGGCCCTAAACAAGATTTTGTTTGTGGCCCCAAAGTGCAATCACCAAATCATACACACTGCTAGGGCTGGGTATT
The DNA here is from genome assembly GCA_900312585.1 of Malacocephalus occidentalis. Lineage (NCBI taxonomy): Eukaryota > Metazoa > Chordata > Actinopteri > Gadiformes > Macrouridae > Malacocephalus > Malacocephalus occidentalis. The sequence continues at coordinate 14,693 of OMOU01089888.1, forward strand.
AAATTACAATACATTTAAGGCAATGACCAAAACACTTTTACCATTCTGAACGGTTGTTGGGCAGTGCATGAACTATCGCTCACCCACAGAGTTTTTTAGGGCGGGTCCCACTTCCTCAGTTTGGTGAGGTGGAATTTCCCTGAACTCTTGATACGAGTCCCCAGCGCTGGTTGACCCTGAACTGCTGTGGCTCAGCGGTAGAGTGGATAAATGCCCATAAGATACCTCCGTCCAGGGTAGCCATTTCAATTTCTCAAAAATAAAAAAGTTAATCTCACCCGCGTCAGGAGTGAGACACCCATTCATTTTCACAACTCAGTCTCACAACTCTGCAATCATGTTGATAGTTTTTACTTTTTACTAAGATATTGGCTCTGAATGACATTGGTTTGGTGCGGGGAACTAAAGATGCAATCACCACTGAGTCTTATTGCTATTATTATATCTTATATTTCCAAATGTCTCGAATCGATATGGCATTAAAATAACTGCTGTATCCCTCTAGCACTGCAACAGTAAAACGCCAGTAGAAAATCTGCTGTGAATGTAACGCAGATAGACTTTAAACAGACTTTCGATGTGTGTACATTGGTGGACTTTTTATTGCGAACATAAAAAATGAGTACAGCAGTACTTGTGTACTTATGTGGAGTCGTGTATGCTATGCTGTACTATGGTATGCCATTGTTTTTGTATGTTTTCTTCTGACCCCTACACCTGCAACGCAGCATTGCAGTGGCACTATACTGCCCCAATAAGGGAAGTAGTTACATAAACTATTTGAATATTAAAATACCATGATCCATCCCTACATCAATTGCAATGCTGATATATTTTTTGCATAGCAAAATAGTTACAGTCAAGCAATAAAACCAGTTATCTTGGTAATTTTGTCTTTCCATCAAATAATACAATAGGATTGATGATAGCTATGTTGATCAAGACTCGGATCATGAAGCAGCCTTCAGCTGCTAACTAATAGTATAACTAATAATTAGTTAACTAATAGTAACTAATGCTAACTAGTAGGCCTCCTTGCAACGTCCACCTGCACAGTTGTTGTTCTGTAAGTCCACGAGTGTTTGGCGGTCGAATGCGATGGCCACTTTTGCGTACATAATACTAGATAAAACTACACTTAAAAGTATGTAAAATGTAAATAAAATACTGTGCAGAGCTCATAGGGATGCGTCGTAAAGTTGTGGTAAATAGGTTGTTATGTTGTGATGTTGTGAAACAATTACAAATGTTGGGGGCCAGTGGTTCAGCAGGTACAGCAATCATCTGGTAACCTGAAGGTTCCCATTTTTGGATTTATACATTTCTTTTATGAAACTGCATTGTGCGCTAAGTGTGCCATGGAGCTGTACTGTACTGAAACATGGAATGTAATTCATATTTTGTTCAAATATACGTATATATTTTTAAATGGTATTGAAAAATCCTGAGGGATCCGGTATGGAAGTCAAGGTATCAATTTTTTTAACGATACCCAGCCCTACACACTGCTCATAACTGAATGAACACACACACACACAATAGAGACCAAAATCATCAATGACATCATCGTAAGACACCTGCTTGCCAACCTCATGGTTGATACTAATGATGGCAAGTCCAATGAGGCGGTCTTGTGCCATAGATGATCGCAGGTGTATCTTTATCAGCTTACACATCGGAGGAGTGTAAGCTGATAAAGATATCCGTTCAGCTTTGCGACAGTTTCTTTTGAGTTGCTTGATATCCTGTTTTATCCATGGTGGTTTTTGTTTTTGAGGAATGTTTTTGTATCTGACTGGGGAAATGTGGTCAATAGCTGATTGTAGTTTTGTATTTAAATGATCAACAGGGGAGAGTTGACAAAGCATTGTTTACATGCATTGTTTACATGCAAGATCATTTTTACAGTGCGTTTATAATTACGATGCAGAGTATGAAGAGAGACGGTGAAATAGTGAAGTAGTGATGAGAAGTAGTGACGGGATAGAGCCATGTCCATAACTGATGACATGACAACAGCAAGTCCCCGTGTAATGACAAGGTCTAAGGTATGACCACATCTATGAGTTGGTTCATTAACATATTGGATGAAGCTCAGATCCTCCACTTGATGTGAAAAGTCAGTCACCTTGTTGTCGGTGTTATTGTCATGTGTAGTTTAAAGTCACCAATAATGATTAACTTAGAGCTGATGATAGATAAGAGCTCAGAGAAATCAGACAACAAATTTGGGCAATGCTTTGGTGGTCTATAGAAAACAACTACAAGAATGGGTACCTGACATTTCAGTAAGACAGCGTGATACTCAGAGCATCGGTGTCTATGGTGGCTGTCCCACCGCCGCTCTTCCCTTGCCTAATAGGAGGAGAAATTGTAATTTTGTGGGGCAGTTTCAATAAGAGCAGCATTTGTATTTAGCCAGTTTTCAGTTAAAAATATGCAGTTTTATTGATGAGGGACCTGATGTTTAAAAGTGCCATTCGTAGATTGACTGTCTTGCTTTGATTTGTAAATGGTTGGCAACAGTCAATGGATGCAGGGATGCATACAAGGTTGTTCAAATTTACTCTGCCGTGAGTTAGGAGTTTAGATCTTATTTTTTTGAGAATGTATCAAATTCGAACGGTCTATGAGGTCTTTTAGTTACACAAACTGGAATCTTGCCGTTATTGCAGGACCTATTATGAAAAGAAGTGTCAGGAATAGGCTGCGTAGAACAAGAACTGATGACCAATGAGGAGTGAGTATACTGATTGTAATTAATCTGAATTAATAATAACCACCCTGGAACTCTAAAATGAGTCGTGTGAGTTAAAAATGGGTTCAAATCAGAGTGTCAGGCTTTGCATTTTGCGGGAGGCTTCTCAAGTTCTTCCACTCCTTCAGTAGCACTAGCCATGGCTGTCAACAGCTTTTAACCAGAGATGTTGTTTTATCATGCCCCGTTTATTCATCATATATCATGCCTCGGTATTGTTCTGCTAGTTTAGGACAGGGTACTTAGTCATTCGCTTATTGTGTAGCATTCAAAATATTGACCAAACAATAGTGTGGTGAACATGTGGCTTCATCTAACCTCTATGATTCCAACTTGGATCGGGCACTCTGCCTCCTGCCCTCCTGCCGGGGAGTCGGTCCGCGCCGACCCCGGCCCTCTTCACCTCCTTGTCGGACCCTGCCAGCTGGTCAACACTCCCTCCAGTCGTCGTCTGAGTTTGGGTCCTTCAGCCTCGATCCTGCGCGTTGCGTGGTGCTAATTACCCGATTATTAGACCCAAGAAGCTACTTTTGCAGATAAGTCCCCTACCAGCCATGCTATAGTGCCGGAACTCTGTCTGTGATAACCGTACACATCGGTTACGCAGTTGTTGTCTTAGGATAAAAGGGCAGCTGACCACCCGTTGAAATCCGACACCGACGAACCGCTCTGCACACCTTGAACGCAACACCGATGCTTGCCACCGAGCTCCAGATGCCAGAACCAGAACGACAAGTAAGAAGACCCAGGAAGACGAATGTACCGCCAACAAGGCTGACCACGGCTACGCAATGAACTTGACAAAGTTCATTTGGAGAGACACAGCCACCCTCCGATCGCTAACCACGCGATCAAGGTAGATATCTGGGCAGCGTTAGGTAGAAGTGTGTTATGATGGTATGCTTACTTGTTTAGAGATATTACCAAATTATATTGTAAACCTGTTGGTTCCATGTATTCTTTCTCGATCTGATGTTCAGAGAAACCCGTTCCTATTCTTCGAGCTTATCAGAGTCCCCCTTTTCCATGGTTCCCTCTCCACTGTTTTACGATTATTTGTTCTTCCTTCGGCAGCCATGTTGTACACACACACACCAGGTTGTGCATTGCTTATCGTATTTATGGGATATTTACATGCCAATTTAATAAACATTCTTATATTATAACTTTTGTGGTTATTGCTTGAATGTTGCGTTGACTGTTGTGTAAAGAACTCCGAAGCCTTCACCATTCCTAGCTATTGATATAGTAATTATTAATCATAATTCTAATTTAATAGTTTGGTATATGATATGAGACTGACTCCACTGCTTGGTTATTGGTCCCTGGTTCCAGGGTGGTGGCCCGTCAGATTAATACCTTTTTATTTAAATAATTAATACTTTTCTAGGATTTGTATTAATTATAAGCTGATAACCAACAGTAGGACTGTAACAATGTCTGTACTGTCACAATGCCACTACCGTGGCTTTTCCTGGGTCCTAGAAGAACGGCGCTGATCCAGAGAATTGTCTGATTGAAACGCTGTTTTATTTACACTCGTAACGTTTGATCAGCATTCAACATTTGCGTATTGTTGTCTGTGAGTCAGAGTCGGTTGGCGGGTGGAGTCCCTCCGGTCTCCTGTCGCCTCTGATGCCCAGCCTCTACTGCAGGAAGAGTGCACAAGTGTCATAATATAGCATTAATTGCACTCATTCACTACAGCTGCGTCACATTCCAGGCATTCCTGCCGCTCCGCTCCCCTGTCACTGCGCGACAGCACTAACCACGCCCCCTCATAGCTCACAAGGACCTACAGGTGTAATGTATGATCTACGATGTGTATTGGTTAAAAGTTTTGGACCAATTGGAACTGAGACACGGAATAGCAATTCAGGGCGGTGAAATCAGTGAATTACAATAGTGAAGGCAGGAGGAGACAAAAACATTTGTCCAAATCTAGAAAAGAGAAAACAGTTTTGGCAATGTTTCAATGTTTCTTAGTTGGAGGACAGGTATTTAAAAGTTCATATGGTGATCAAATAATACACCTAGTTATTTGAGGTTGTAACAATGTCTCTGTTACAATGCCATGTCTGTGGCTTTCCTGGGTTCTTTTCCAGATCAATGAGAACTCAAAAGGGCTTCAAAATAATACAGGGTTTTTAATTGATAACACAGGTCGCTATTGCGCGTTTAATGAACTGATATACAAAATAAAAGACAGTTGCGGTGAGTCCGACAGCTGGCTTGCAGCTTGGGAGTGCAGCGTTGTTCTCGCGTTCGACGTCCCTCTGGTCCTCTCTGGCCATGTGTGCCCAGCCTCTACTGCAGGAAGAGTGCACAGGTGTCATTTATATATCATTAATTGCACTCATTTGCTACAGCTGCGTCCTATCCAGGCATTCCGGCCGCTCCGCTTCCCTGTCACTGCGCGACAGTGCTACCCACGCCCCCTCATGGCTCACAGAGTTTCACTTAGTAGTCACCAGTAGTACTCCCAGGGCCTATGATGAGGACTTTTGTCAGGGTTAAATTGGAGGAAGCTATTTGACATCCAGTCTTTGATGGCTATTAGGCAGTCTGGCAAGATAGACAGTTTACTGAGATAATTTGAATTGAAAGAAAAGTACAACTGTGTATCGTCTGCATAACAGTGATAAGAAATACACTGATTAATCAGAGAACCAAGGGGGAGCATGTACAGGGAGAACAGAATAGGATAGAAGATTGATCCCTGGGGTACATCACACGTGAGTTGAGCAAATGAGGAGACAATGATCAAAGGCCACAGAAAAACTCCTATCTGACAGATAGGAAGCAAACCAGTTGAGGGCAATCCCAATTATACTCGCCCATTGCTGAAGTCTAGTAAGGAGAATGGAGTGGTTGACAGTGTCGAAAGCTGTACTTAGATCAAGCAGCAACAAAACTGAACATTCCCCAACAGCAGCATACAGTAAATTAAAATGTAATTTGAAACCCTGAGCAGAGCAGTTTCAGTACTGTGCCTCAAATGGAAACCTTCCTGAAATTGATGACACATTTTTTTTGTTTCAAAGTTTATATATTTTTTTTTCTAAAACCTGGGACATAAAAGGAAGTATGGATATTAGTCTATAGTTACAGCTAATCAGTGGGTCTAGATTTGGTGTTTTATAAAAGTGGCTGAATAATAGCATGTTTAAAATAGTCGGGCATACATCCAGATCAATGGAAAGTATATGTGGTCCTAAGGAACTAAAACATAAAAAGAGAGGTTGGAACAATGTAGAGAGAACTAGAGGAGGGACACATTTGGGAGACAATGGCTGTGAGTTCATCCAGTGAGATTTGGCTAAATTGTCACAATAGTGAAACACAGGCCAGGCAGTCAACCCCAGGGGTACAGGATGGCAGTATATTAGCCCATAAGTCAGTGACCTTGTCCACAAAAAAAAGATACAAACTTAGTAATTTCTACAAATTTCACAGACAACATGGGAGAATACAGGGGGAGGGGCAGGGTTCACCGTCGGGGTCAATTATGCTGAACAGAGCTCTTGGATTTTTCTTGGTAGAGTCAGTCAGATTAGAGAAGTAAACACTTCTCCCTTCTTTCACTGTATGATTAAAATATGAAAGATGAACTACCAGTTTTGTGTTTTTCTACTTACGCTCAACCGTTCTGCAAATGCATAAGAGTTAACAGTTTGAATGGGCATCTAGGGTTGACAAACAGAGGTTGTTAAAGGAGACCAAGTCATTGGTCTGGGCAGGGAGAGCCATATCCTTGCTAAGGTTTGTAAAGACAGAGGCGAAGTTGGGATCAGTGTGGCTATTGACAGTGCAAGAGTGAATAATGCATTTAGTGGATAGGGTGTCTGACAGGAAAAAGTTGTCGATGCATAGACCATTAAGACTCAGACCCAGAGTAGAAAAGTGTGAAAGTGTTCTTGGGACACGGGGGTTAGCGCAGGAAATGGTGACCTGAGATGAATGTAGAGAAAGAGTGTGAGAGGGGAATTCCAAGGGGTGTGTGTGCTGATGATTGCTTTCAATAGTGAGAAAGCTAATGTGAGATACCTAATTACAGTCTACAGTTAGACTGTAATGTGTTCTTCATTTTTTGGCTATTTTCTTATAGCCTTTTGTCAATATGGTCTGTATTGCTGAATTTATTCCTAACTAATTCCTAGGAATTACTAATTCCCTTTATTTTCTCTTTTTCTAGGCACAGCATTTACTTCCATACATTTCTCTCAATCAATCTGACGAAGACATCATCATCGAAGACATTGAAATAGGAATATGTTGGTATCCCACTGTCCATTTAAAGGCCAACTTGGTCAAAAATGAATGATCTTTTATCCACATACGATCTCAAAGTGGTATGTGCCAAGTGTGCCATCAGAGAAAATGACATCTCCTACACAATAGCATCTGTTGTTCACCAATGCGCCAGCAACCTTCTCCTCGGCAGAGCTAAGGGCTCCAGAAAATGGAGGCCTATTTCTAGATGCCCACAATTCCCAAAGCCCAATACATATGAAGTATGTCGGTACTTTGTGGAGGGCTCTGGCTGCACCAGACATCAGAACCGGTGCACGTTTGCTAGAAGCACAGAGGAGGCTGCAGTGTGGAATTTTGAAAAGAAACATAGGCTAAACCATAGCAGGCTTTGCATTCTCTTAAATCAGACAGAAGGTGATCTCCCTGGATGCGCTGTGGTTGGACTGGATCACTTTGAATCACTGGATGACCTTCTCAAGCAGATAGATTTGAAAGGCACTTGCTCTCTGTGTTCTGTCAAAGAGAATGACATCACGTACACCGTAGAGCGATTTGGCCATCGCTGTCCACAATATTTGTTTTTAGCCAGATTCATAGGCTCTGATATTTGGAGACCTGTTGCTGAGCGTCCTGTCGGGATTAACTGCGGCACGGCTGTTGTTTATCAGGTATGCCTGTACTTTGAGGAGGGTTCTGGCTGCCTGAGACATGGTTCCAGCTGCACGTTTGCAAGAAGCCCGGAGGAAGCCTGTTTATGGAACTTTGCAAAAAACACAAATATGAATAACAGCACCATATTACAGCACGTGAACGATCGCAATTGTTTGACGCCAGAAGACACAGCGAGGAACATTCTCAAAGAGCACCCCGGGGAGTTCCTTGAACTGTGTCAGGACTGTTTCCTCAGTAGTCCTCAGAAACTGTCCATTCGGACTGACGATGGTGCCTGCTCTGCAGCAGAGAGCGGCGCCCACGCTTGGAAGCCCCTCCTGGTCCATCATGTGTCAGAGCATCCGGGGAAGGAGGTCTACCACAAGGTGCGCGTGCTACCCCCAAGCTTCACGTTTGAGTACTGCAGCCACGTCGGCCAAGGAAAGCCCTGTTGGCACGAGGTCACCCAATGCCACTCGGCCCATAGTGAGGTGGAGATGGCCGTGTGGTTGGCAGAGAGTGTCACACCGGTGGCCTCTGTTCGCCCCCTGCTGCTCCAGCTAAGTCAGGAGCAGCAAAGCGATGAAGGAGGAGGTGGAGTATCAACCTTCTACTGCAAAGCCTGCTTCTTGACCTTGTCCTCTGAGGAGAGGTTCCTCCAGCACTGTGCCACGGCAAAGCATGCCCAGATCATCGCCAGTGACACCAGCACACAGTGGGAGACACGCCCCCCTCCACATAACCACAGAGAAGACTTTAGTCTCTGCGAGAGGTAGGTCAATTTAGTCAAAATAACACGTTAATGTTTTTATATTAATCGCTCTAATTACGTTCATAAAATATTGCTTGCTGTTATATTTATTAAACTTAAATCTTCATTGTCAGTGCTACAAGCCAGTGCTTAGGTGCAGTGCGGTGCGGCCTTTGATACCATGATGGTCTCCAAAAGAGACAATAATATATTATATCCCCCCCCTCCGCGAACTGCCAATACTACACTATTGTACAGATGATTCACAAGTGAACCTCCATTAGAATTGAATGGATGGAGCATAATCGTATGCTGTATGAGGTTAACAGCTGAATCTTTCCTCTTTTTCACCATCGCAATTCCTATTGAAAATATCAAATATTCGCCTTGTAACTTTGTAAATAGTTAAAGGAATTTTGTCTGTCCGATTTTATATATTTTTGTCTCCTTGCTGTGACAAAGAGCCAGCTAAGAGTAGCGTTGCTGTGACGTCCTGCTACATGGAGGGGGTACTAAAGTGGGTACAAAATCTGAATTGAAAAGGAGCAGGTACCACACAAGTGGAGGCGAGGCGAGCCGCTGTTAAGCAGTCCACTAAATACTAAAGAAAAAGACAGAAACAGCACCAAACTCGGTTTAAGCCATTTCTGATTATTTAATGGATCATTTCCATTTAAAACACAATATTTAGATATTGAAGCAAGTACATCATAGAAGCCCATTCAACATCAACCACAACTGATTGTAAGCACACTGCTACTTCTGATTTATATTCTCCTTCTAATTAACATGTCGATGTACATTTACTGATGAGTTATTTAATTATGTTGGAAATAGAACCAGGCAGTATTGTGTCAGACTCGAGAATCCATAATAACATGAACAATGACAATAACATTTGGTTGTCAATTGTGTTCTGTTACTACAATAATGCACACTGTGTGTGTGTATAAGTGGAGGGTGGCAACCCTATAACAACAGCCAGCAAGCTGTCTCTGTTACAACATACATCCATGACTGACAGACATGAATGTGATAGTCAGCCACTCAGCCTGTTTGTTTAGTAGCTACCTGAAACTGCTCGTGGGACACGGGGACAGGCAGGGTCGGCAACAGGAGATCAAGACGGAGAAATGCTGGAGAGATTTGCATGAGAATAGCAAAGAACAATCTGGCAGTGAGTGTGTGGAAAGGCAGAGTTTATATAGGGAGTGAATGATGCGGGGACAGGTGGAGGTGATTGGGCTGATGAGCTGATAGATTGAATGATTGAAAGTGATGGTGGAAACTCACAGAGCTGGAACACGGATTGTGGCACTGTCAGTAATCCCATCCCTCTTATTAGGCCAAACACCTGTGAATATGGCGACAGGTGTGTTAAAGCTCATTCTGAGGAGGAACTACGGGAGTGGCAGATGCGTACAAAAGAAGAAGAAGAGATTAGAGCCAACATGGATGCTCAGGGCCTCTTGTCCTATGCAGAAAGATTACGAAATGAATACACTCACTGTTCCAACGAAGCACACACTGTAGTAAGTATATACAACTATAAAACAACACATTTTTGCATGACAATGAAATAATATCCAATGAATTATGAAGTAGTTAAACATATAGAGGATATATATATATATATAATGTGTGTGTGATATCTGTGTGCGTCATGTATGTATCTATGTACATTTTTTATTTTGTTATTTTTTACAGATATCGGAGCAAGTAGATGATGTCAGTGTTACTTGCGAAGAAGAACTATTCATAGAGTGTGAGAAAACTAATGTTACACTTCAATGGAATTTCCAAGTTGACACAGAGGTAAGGTTGAACTGTTTGATGTAGTTACTGCTGCTTACCTTTCTACATGTGGTGGTCAATAGAGGCACAGGGGCCTCGCAGGGCCAGGGCACCTAATGCCCTCCTTTGCCAGATCTCAGAATGATCTCTGCAAATGTGTTGCAAATGTTCTAATTTGCATTATGAAGCTAATTTGAATCAACAATGAAGTCTTGTTCCAGCGATGGGCTCAGCTTTGGGCTGTTATGCTTGGCTTCCTTAAAACCGATACAGCGAGGATTTGACCTTAAATTTAACTAGAGGAAAGATATAGTTTTGTAAGCTACCATGGCTATCAGTATAAATTGTGCAACATAGTAAGTACAGAATAGATTGTCATTATTTAGCACCATATTGTGGTGTCAGGAAGGAGCATGTACGGTGAGTCATACTGATTTCTAGGTCACTGTATTTTTTATTAAGTTTTAATTTTCCATGGAATTACATTTACAATATAATTCAGACAGGGAGTTTGTCAATAACTAAGGATGCCAGAGTAAACATGATCAGGTGGACACAGGATCAGCAATTATTATTTCATTTGTATATGAGGAGGAGAGGATGAGGAACATAGCTGATAAATGATGATAAAACACACTATATATGTTCACCATATCTGTCCATAGCAACGCGTATGGAGCTGTCACTTATTCTGATCAGAGGCTGTAGCCTAAGCTATTTTGAGATGAACAGTAAACCAAATGAAATGACACCATTAAATACTATATAATACTGTATTTGTCAGTGTAGCAATTACCGCGACCATTGACTAATCACTGCACACATTGATCCACCAAACTGCAGTCACCAAACACACACTCTATATAGGTCTTGGCATTTGGCTCATTTATATCAAAATACATATTTGGCTTCATGGGGTTAAACACAAGACAGTGCAAACATAATATATATACACTGCTAAAAAAAATGAAGGGAACACTTAAACAACACATCCTAGATCTCCATCCATCCATCCATCCATCCATTCTCCTCCGCTTATCCGGGGCCGGGTCGCGGAGGCAGCAGGCTAAGCAGGGCTCTCCAGGTGTACTTCTCCCCAGCAACGCTTTCTAGCTTCTCCTGGGGGATTCCGAGACATTCCCGGGCCAGATGAGATATATAATCTCTCCAGCAGGTTCTGGGTCTGCCCCGGGGTCTCCTCCCAGTCGGACGTGCCCGGAACACCTCTAAAGGGAGGCGCTCGGGGAGCATCCTGGTCAAATGCCTGAACCACCTCAGCTAACTCCTTTCGATGCGAAGGAGCAGCGGCTCTACTCCGAGCTCCCTCCGGATGTCTGAGCTCCTCACCTTATCTCTAAGGCTGAGCCCAGCCACCCTCCGGAGGAACCTCATTTCGACCGCTTGTATCCGCAATCCTTTTCCTTTCGGTCACTACCCATAGCTCGTGACCATAGGTGAGGGTTGGAACGTAGATGGACCGGTGAATCGTGGTGATTCTTCACCACGACGGACCGGTACAGCGCCTGCATTACTGCGGACGCCGCACCAATCCGTCTGTCCAACTCCCGCTCCATTTTACCCTCACTCGTGAACAAGACCCCGAGATACTTGAACTCCTTCGCTTGATGCAACAACTCTCTCCCAACACGGAGGGAGCACTCCACCATTTTCCAGCAGAGAACCATGGCCTCAGACTTGGAGGTGCTGACTCTCATCCCGACCGCTTCACACTCGGCTGCAAACCGCCCCAGTGCATGCTGGAGGTCGCGGTCTGATGTAGCCAACAGAACTACATCGTCTGCAAAGAGCAGGGATGCATTTCTGAGGTCCCCAAACCGGACACACTCCTCAACCTCGGCTACGCCTCATTCTGTCCATGAACATCACAAACAGAATCGGTGACAAGGGGCAACCTTGGCGGAGCCCAACACCCACTGAGAACGTGCTTGATTTTGTGCCGAGTATGCGGACACAGCTCTCACTTTGTTTGTACAGGGACCGAATGGCGCGTACTAACGGCCCCGGCATCCCATACTCACGCAGCACCCCCCACAGGATTTCCCGCGGGACACAGTCATAAGCCTTCTCCAAGTCAACAAAGCACATGTAGACTGGATGAGCAAACTCCCATGCCCCTCCCAACAACCCTGCAAGGGTAAAGAGCTGATCCACTGTTCCACGGCCAGGACGGAAACCACATTGCTCCTCCTGAATTTGAGGTTCGACAATCGGCTGGAGCCTCCTTTCCAGCACCCTGGAATAAGCTTTCCCGGGGAGGCTGAGCAGTGTGATCCCCCGATAGTTGGAGCACACCCTCCGGTCCCCCTTTTTGAAAATGGGGACCACCAACCCGGTCCGCCACACCACAGGTACTGTCCCCGACCCCCACGCGACATTGAATAGGCGTGTCAGCCACGACAGCCCCACAATGTCCAGAGCCTTCAGCATCTCAGGGCGAATTTCATCCACACCTGGCGCTTTGCCACCGGAGAGCTGTTTGACGACCTCTTGCAAGGATATGGGTGAGCCTCCCCCCGAGGCTTCGAACTCTGCCTCTTCCCCAGAGGGCATGTTGTTCGGGTTCAGGAGTTCCTCAAAG
>OMOU01089889.1:0-17185 GCA_900312585.1 Malacocephalus occidentalis
TTTTCAGTTCATCATATCTCTATTCTTTATGTTTTTGAAGTATAATGCATGCATTGCTTCATAGATGACATTATTTATTAATACAGACCTGAATCTTTCCAGGGGTTGCATCCTTCTTCTTTTCTCCACCACCACATGAGATGGTAGCAAAGTACTGGATGACACGCTTGGTGTTCACAGTCTTTCCAGCACCGGATTCTCCACTGGGTATGAGAAGATGATTCAAGTAAGTGAGTTTCTACATGTCTTCCAACGCAGGATTCATTGTATTTATTCATTCATTGTATGTATATATATATATATGTATCTATATATACATATATATATATTATTATTAACAGAATCAAGCTTACGTGATCAATACAGACTGGTTCTCTCTATCTGTAAAACAAATGTATAAAAATTGCATGAGTATGAATTTTTGGAGAAAAAAAAATCTAATTAGGAATTAGATTGGAACTTTTAATTGACATACCAGTGAGCATGTTCTGGAAGGCGTTGTCAGAGACAGAGAAGATGTGGGGTGGAGCCTCCATACGCTTCTTGCCTCTGTAGGCATTGACAACAGACTGATCGTACACTGGGAGCCACTTGTAGGGGTTTACAGTGGCACAGAACAGCCCAGAGTAGGTCTGAAGGAGATCAGAGAGAGATGATCATTAATATGATCTGTGATATCATAATATTTTACTTCATTTAGCAGGTGAAATGTCTTACGTAGATCATCCATGCTGCATAACGCTCTGCAAGGTTATACAACACAGAGGCTTCATTGAGATGGGTCATCATGGCCATGTCCTCAATCTTGTCGTACTTGGGAGGATTCATGGGTGTGACATCCTCCTCCTTGACTGTCCTCTCCTAAAATATGGAAACATATTTTTTGTTTTCTTAACAGTGCAGCTATTGCAGCGTTCACTTCATGTTGATTACAACAGATTATCTTCTGCCATAATCATCCTCTTCCTACCTCTTGGTTACTCAGCACTTTCACTGTGACTTTGGCCCCATCCCTCTTAGTGATGGTACACTTGACATACAGATCCTTAACATCAGTCACATATGCAGCAGCCTTGGCATCGAAGGGCCTGCTCTGGGCCTCAATCCTCTCCTTCTCTGGCTTACGGAGGTAAATGGCAGCCTGGCCATAAATGGCCATCTCTGCGTCTGTACTCATGATGGAGGCTTATTTCAAGAAAACAAAACAAACAACAAATGTATTAATTTCATCTGACACATATACATGGCTACACAAGAAGGTCTGGTGACTTTCTCGATGATGAGACGATATTAAATAGTTCTTACTGTCTTCTTCCCTTCAACCACAGAAGAAATTGTTCCTTTAAAAGAAAAGTTATAAATTATGTTCATGAATCACAGACACGTGCATCAGTTCAGAGGCACTGGATTGTCTGTACTTCATTGATGTATTTTTTATCTCAACATTGAATTACCTGAAAACCAACCAAGCTAAATAATCAAATATTCAAGCATAACCATCATGTCAATAAAATGTAATACAATTTGAGAGGAGGTAGGTAGATAAATGTATGAAAAGCATTACCTTACAGACACAATAACATACACATCTCCACCATAGGCTACATCTAAAATGAAAGTATCTATGAAGTAAAAAGTAAATCAAGTAAATAAAAAGAAGGTAGAAATAGGTAAAAGAGAACCAAAACAAGGACCTAAGTATCTCTCCTCTCTCCTAGACAGCAGCTGAAGCATCAGTCTGACTTACCACCGTTGTAATAACCTGAAATCCCCTGCAGTCCATCTCCTCTTGTGGCCTCTTATATAGACGTTGATCTGCAGTCCAGGCAGAAACTAAATAAGGGCACAGCTCGTTCCTGTGCAGCTTTGCATTCAATTTATTCATTGCCATATCGGCAACTGATGTTTCATACTTGATTATATACTGTATATACACACATATATCTACAGTTTCAAAATATGTTCAAATAGAAAGCAATATTACGTTGTTATAATTATGATGTATGCTTATTTTGTGGGGATATTTAATATTTTTGTTTTCATGCCTATTTCGATTTTACTTTGTTTCACAAGGTGAAAATTGGTTGAATCAATAAATTCATAAATATTAAAGTTTGTCCTTGCAGTGCTTGGCACATTTCAGCTGTGAGCCAGCAATCTTTTTTGGACTTTGTTGAAGTTTAAACTATTTGAATAACTACTTTAATAATGACCTATAAAGCTGTTGCGGCTCTACCAAGCATCTACCTGTCTGTCTTACTAGCCGTCTGTGGAGTACATTAGCTCATTTATTTATGTTTGTGTGTTTGTATTAATGAATGAAGGTCAATATAGTCTTAAGGATGCATATAGCTTTTCAACCGACATGCAGTGTGTGTGTGTGTGTGTGTGTGTGAGTAAAGTAGCCTGACCTTTGATGCAATGTATACCAAATCACTCTGAAGGCTGCCAAAAACCCTGCATGTGGAATAGAGGTTACATTACATCAAAAATGGTTTCATCACTTTTATGCAAATAATTGCTACATAGAATACATTTAACAAAGTTATTTTATAAGATGCTTTTCATTTTGTACAGATTACTGTATTCATGTATGTGCATTTTAATTTGAGCTTCATAATTGGTCCCGTTTAAAGTTGTGTTATATATATGGGCTGAAAGCAGATCCTTTCACATCACTTGCTTTTGATATCTTTATTGACTGCAGCACCCACACAAGCAGATACCCAAGTGCATTGTTCCTGTACGTTTAACATTCTTCCTTTTACAAATGTAATATTTCTATCCATTCAAACCCATCTGCAGTATCATTTGCCTTCTTTAATAGATTACATGATGTTTGGATCTTTGAATCTATTTATAAATAAGAAATTGCAACATTGCAACTGTGACCACAGATCCTGTTCTGGCATGGTTTTTGGCATCAGAGTATATAAACTTTTAATGACTTATTGCCAAGGAATTCTGTTGCATACACATTCTTAAGATTACATTTTCCTTAGTAAGTATTTCATTAACTGAGTTTCATTTGGAAATACTTTCTAAATAAATACATTCTATCTTTGAAATGTAATACATATATATACATATACATCTAGGAGAATAACATTTTTACTTACATGTTTAAAAAGCATTTCTCTCGCCCTCTCTCTCTTTCTGTTTCTGTATTTGTATTTATTTACACATTTAATTGAATGTTGGAATGCACTGTATATGTCTCAAGTTGTTTTTGTAGCAGTACGTTTTATGTGCTTGACCTCAATGAAGTGCAGTATTGCTTACTAATTCTCAGGCAGAGGTGACATTAAGATTGACATGAAGATACTTCATTTACGTGTGCAACACGTTTATGTGTTGCATGTACTGTATGTAGCATTAGATTGAGTGCATTTCCATCAAGGCCTCATCCCACATTTGAATGAAATGTGGTCTATGCTGTTCACATGATGAACAGCATATTGAAGCATATTGAAACAGTTCTCTGGTCTACCAGAGCCAGCCCAGAGCCACAGCTCTGGCCCAGAGCGTAGCCCTCTCGTGCCTGAAGCGCTTGCACTCTTCCGAGATGATTATGAGGTACACATGTAACTGCCCATGTCCATTAAACCAGGCCAGAATATGTAGTGAGCAGCCAATAAATGTCAGTCACTCAACCCCTGTCCTGCTACACACCAGTTGTGTGCATGTGGTTTGATTCATAAACTTGAGGAGAGTGAGAAGTGTAATAGGAAACATAATACTGTTTAGCCTTTTTAATAGCTGTGCATATCAATTTGATATTTGTTTTGCAATCTTGTCAGCTCAGCCTGCCCATTTGGCAGCAGTGTTCTGCCATGGTGCCAGAGGCTTTTTTAAGATGTACGTATCCTACCCTCACCCTGACTCACTTTCAAGATGACTTGGCCACCTTTTAGAATCTTGTCTTCACATTTGTATCCTGTCAAAGTAAGGGTAATTGATATACAAAACTGAGTGCGTCGGGTCAGTGGTGCAGGTGAATTCATAAGGACTTAAAAGACACGGACTTAAAAGACCACGGTGCTAAGAACACTCCTAAAAGCAAAAAAGCAGAATGGTGGAGCGGCAAGAAAATGTGGGACGCCGCTATCTCCTTTCCTTTCATAAAGGATGGTCCAGTGTACCCTTTGCTAAAGGGGGTAGGAAAGGAAGCATCAAGTATGTTCCCTTAGTATTTCGACATTTAAAACAACTCTTATCATGGAAAAATGATAATTAAAAACAATACTATTTCACCGCAACTTCTGATTGCAGGATGGAGCAAAGTAAGTGAGGACAAACAAATAACGACTAAATGCAAGGAAGAAAGTTCTGTCTTGTTTATTTAATGCTATTTCCAATTGTGTCATATTGTATGTGCAATATTTTGAATGGAAGGAATTATTCAGCACTATTTTAAAGCCTAGAAAGTCAACACATTCATGAATCAAGAATGACTACAATTTCTCATTACATGAAGTAAGAAATACAAGTGTGCATATATACAGTACGTGATGGCCTTCTTTGCCTTTTCTTCTGCCAGGCCGCTGAGGCCCAGAAGTAGCTGAGAAATGTTCAGGGACAACTGATGGTTTGACACTAGCTAATGTACAACACATAAAACCTAGTTGTAGATATTCAGTTGTGATGTGTTCTGTTTTGTCTTTCTGTTAACATTAGCATGCCCAACTGCATCTTGTTGCCATCACAGGAGGGGAAGATCTGAAGGAGCAGGCTGCTATGGTGGAGAGCAGGAATGGTCTCGTGATGGCTGACATTGAGGAGCTGAGGCATGACTTGGCTGAATCTCCATCTCATTAAAGTAAAAAACCCTCTTTCTCTTTCCAGTTTTTGATCATTACACCAAAATGTAAGTAAATACTAGTATTTAAACTGATAGTGATAAATCATAATCGATTGACACCACTAATAGACACTATATGTATATTTCCAATGTATATACAGTATATATATATATATACAAATGTATCTTTTTTTGCCTACTTTTTGTGTACTGTCATCTGCCATGTCACAAGAATGTCACTGTTCCGAACGGCCCTGTGTTATGTGACAATAAAACATTTCGACTTGGGTGACACCTTATTTTGTGAAAATCGTAATCTGAAATTTACATCTGGTTTAAAATACCAGATTGTGTCCTATAAAGCTTCTTCTGCTGTCCAGGCAGGAACTAAATAAGGACACATCAAAAGGCTTGTTCATTCACTTTGCAATGTATTTCTTCTTTGACACCTTCAACTCCAACTGATGTGTCATATATGGTAACAATATATACAGTATATCCTGCAATAGTTTAACTGCAACATCAATACATTTCAACTGTTTCTATACTAAAATCGAATGAATCAAGATAAATCATTGAATGTATATTTTTCCTTGATTCAAATAGAATAAACGTATTTGTTATTTACATTTATAAATAATCTATAAATAATCTATAAATAAATCACATTCAAGTTTGATACCAGTGCTTGACACATTTCAACTGTGAGCCAGCAATCTTTTTTTGCCGTGGCAAGAGTTTAAAAACATTTATGACATAATGCCAGGGAATACCATTTAATAGAGGCTTGATACTGGGGGGTAGAGTGCACATAGTATTTATTTATACTATTCATTCATACATATATCTATGAATGAATAAAAACATTCTGCACATTCTGCACTATATTTAGGCTTTAACCTACACGAATGCGACACAATACACTATATTTATTTGTACATATTTATTATATATATTTATGTAGGTTTTGAACTGCTCTCCCATCACTCGCAATAACCAAGTTAGCATTTATTATTTCATCAACCTATGATATGAAACTCATCTGTTCCCTAAAATAGAAAAACAAAGGATGCTGCTTGGTGTTCTAATGATGTGATCTTCATGGCCGTGTAGCGATCACATGACCTCAAAGAGTCATGTGACTCTATGAGAGTAGCCACGTGACAAAACGTTTGAACGTTTAAAGGTCGATGACGTATTAAGAACAGTATATAAATACATCCTTAACCCTAAGTTGACTAAACATGCTTTTCAATGTGTGTGTGTGTGTGTGTGTGTGTGTGTGAGAGAGTGTGGTTGTGTGAGAGAGAGTGTGTGTGAGGTTCTGTATAAGCAGAGTTGATTTTGAGTATTGGTTAAGGAACACAGAGCAATCTGTGGCCTAGGAACTCAAGGTAATTCATTATGAATCAATGTCTGTTGGCTGAAACACTGGCATTCATATTTTGTTTTATATGTTGGCTAAAATGGTCAATGGACTGCATTCATATTGTGCTTTTCAGACCTGTTTGGGTTCTCTTGCTCAGGGACACCTTGAGGGACTCACCAGCAACCTTCCAGTTGCAAGACAACCCAGATCACTTAAAGATTCTTAGAGATGCTCTATATATTGTCAGCAGTAGGCTCTCACACGCAGATACGCAAGCCCAGCTTTCCGCTCTATATAGCATTCTTTATTTTACCATTTTAAAATATGTTGTATATTTAGATCTGTTTCACAACAATCTGGCTCAACTGACTCATGTGCTGTGGCCCAGGTTCCTTATCTGACCTGTGGTCCTGTGCTCCATGGCGCAGTTAGAGGATATCAACTTGAATGACGGATTCAACTTTAATGCAGTGTGTTGCATGTATTTATACCTTCTTTAGATTGCATTTTGTGCATGAAGTACATCTGTAACTAACCTCGTTAATATGAAAAAACAAATGTTTTGTTACAATGGTTGGGCCTTTACTTAATACATTTTACATCTAAGTCGTGCTACAAGGATAAGCAAGAGCATATGAGGTTTACTTGGGAGGCATATACTGTACATAGACAAAAGGCATATACTGTATATTTAAACCAACAAAATGTTTCAGTGAGATCAACATCTTATTAAATGTATTTAAAACAAACGCACCAATTACTATTTTGCTGGATACTATTTGCGCTAACCATGTGTAACCAGTGAAATGATATATATATTTTCCCAATTTACTCCAATAGTAAAAATCCCATAGAAAAATTCATGAACATTTAGAATTATTCATTCATTTCTTTAGTTTTCCTTCCCTGATTCATTTTTTTTCAAGGTGAGACATGACATGATGATAATGTACTGCAAATGATAAAAACCGGTGTAATGACCAGCAATGAAGTTAATGTTTCTGTATATAGGCAACCTTCAAGACCATTCATATTGATTGACATCACACGGACAACAAAGACCTGCAGTCTTGTTAGGTCCGCCCACCGCAGGCGCACCTTGTGAGGATGACTCACATTCTCTGTGCTTCAAGAGGCCCTGGCCACCTTTTGCTATCTTGTGTGCAGGTTTTATTCTGGCAAAGTTTAAGTGTAGCATTCCAATTCATTGAGAAAAGAAGTGCGTAGGGTGAGAATGGCAGAGGCTTGACAGCCAAACAAGCTTGGAGCCATACCATAACTAAGCCTGTGGCATTGTTATTGTCAGTACAGTTTTAGATGACCATGCCAAAATTGCTAATAGTAGGAGCCAAAGCTGTCATGTGTTAGCCTCACAGTTTGGTATTCACACCCAACTCATAATCGTTGCTGAGGTGGATTACTACCAGGGGTGGAAAGCCCAGTACTTTTACTCAAGTACGGCAAACATTTGCATTATTTGTACTTTAGTCCAGTAACTCAATACTACGACTACCAAATGGGTAACACGATACAATCAGGGACACATACTTTCAGTGGTTACAAATGAACAAATGAGGAACAAATAAGGAACTAATATTGAACCATTAGAACACACATTTCTGTTGCACTTGACAAGAAGCCACATTATGCATCACTCTTTATTGATTTTGTCCAAAGCTTTAGACGCAGTCGCTTGCCGTCAGACCTCAGTAATAGGCCTCAGTGCATTGAATACGATGGGGATGTCCTGATAGTCTTTCTGTCCACAAGGTTGGGCCGCATTGGGTAAATTCACATTTCTGAAAAAGTTCATTGTATATTCATTGTCCCTGTACAGCCAGGACATGCAAAAACGCACAACCATACATAACACGGATAAACACCAACAGCCGACAGGGTGTAATGAGCAGAACCGTTTAAAGGCACGATATCAATGTTTTTGCCTGGTTGCATAACTGACTGAAACTCAACCCTGCACTGCCTTGAGTCCTCAGCAACAGGCAGCAAGTGTGAAGTCCATTGAATGAACAGTTGGGAAATTTGAATTACATACATACATACTGTATATACAGACAGGGACTCCTTCCATTATAGTTACAGTATAGTTGGCCAGATTCTTAATCTCAATGGGACTCTCTTGGTTAAACAAACAAAAAGAAATAATGGAATTGCCAGGTCTCAGTAAAGCATGTCCTCATCACCGCTCACACTTGAGGTTGACGGCAAATGCAGATGCCTCATGAGTAACAATGTATAAAACGGATATTTGTGTCCCCACTGTCTGTCCTCAGTATTCAAACCCTCCCTCTGTGGCCCCACTGTCTGCCTCTACGCTGAAGGCGGTGTGAAGCAGAGCTCTCAAACAGCCGGTGACCGTGGTCCTCCGCAAGCAAACAGAGGATTGCTCATGTCCGACCTCGGCCAGCGACAGAAGGGAGAATTGAGCGGGGCTGGTGCGGACTGAAGGCTAGTGAGTAGAGCTTGTCGTCACCAGCTGCCTCACTCGTGGACCAATGGCAGATAGGGGGTGGGGGCTCGGCCGTGGGGGGAGGAAAAGGGAAATCTGCCTCAGCCATGCAACACAGAGCCAGAGGTCCTACTCAGCAGTGGTGCTCCTCTTGGTGCCATTTGGTCCAGTAATGTGCTCAGACTAAGTATATACATGTAGTGTGTATACATGTATATACATGTATATACATATTGAGTAGATATATATACACATATACAGTGTATATATATATGTATATATAAGAGGAGCTTGACACCCCTGATCTATGCTCTACTTGTAAAGAAAAGGCATTTATCATTTTCAAGATTCTATTCAAACAAGTGAGAAGAGATGACACAGAAAGGAAAGCTTCTTTATGTGGGGCAGCATGGGAACCCACAGCACTTTGTCTCCACAGATCTATGGCCAGCAGAGCCTGCATTGGCTTGGTCTTCAGCAGGAGGCCGGCTCCAGGCTTTTTAATTTATATACTGCAATACTGACTGAACCCACTACAGGCCATCTTCTTGATCATTGAGAATAGACCCACGTCTGTACTGCATTATATATAAGGTGACTTTGTAAGTTCCTCATGTTAATTTGGAACTTTCTATAACTTTCTGTCATGTTAGAGGCCTATTCAAAATGCAAGTGTAATTATTTTAATTACTGATCTTGTAATAACTGTATTAAGATTTACATTTAGGGCATTTAACAGACACTTTTATCCAAAGCGTATAAAGAGTACATTTGTTGAAAGAGACAGAATATATCTGTGGTACATAAAGTACATAAAGATAAGAATAGAGCATGTTTCAAGCATTCATAGTTACAAGGTTAATAGAGTTTCATAATTGCTAGGTTGGTAGCCTTCAGAATAGCTGGGATCAGAGTAGAAAACATTTGTTTGTTCAATATGAAAGAATGAATTGATCATAATGAATGTAACAAAAACAAATGACATCATATATAATATAATTTGTTGATACTGCATTCTCTCAGTAATCCACTCTTGTGCAGAATCTAATTCAAGACATGGAACCAAATGTGTTCCATGCTAGTGGCAGAGGGTCATAAAATGCTCAGCTGCTAAGGTGCATACTCATCAGATGTTTGACGAATTCTGACATGGTCACAACACCATGAGCGACATCAAGGCGATATTAGAAGTTGTAGTCTCTATTCGATGAATATGGTTCATATGTTGAGAAGGTAACTTGCAGTTTATGTTTAGGCTTATGTTGGATAAGCTTAAACATATCAGCCAGCATCAATGAAACAACCAAACTGTTTCTGCAGTGCCCGTGTTTTTGGTCAGAGCACTCGAGTCAGAAATAAATTCAACCGTCGCAGCAGAAAATACAGGGTCAGGTTTTAAGGACGAGGCTCGCCGGTTGAAAAGTAACTGATAGGCCGTCACCTGATGCGTCAACTGGAGCCATTTCCTTATTTGGTTATTCACTTAAAGAGTTCATTTACATTTAGATTGCAGCTGTCAAGTGTGAAGTTAGAGCCAGGTCGGATCACAAACATGTGCTATAGCCTAAAATAGGGTGTAGCAACACTGTCAGCACGACACCAAAATACAATGTTTGATACAAAAAACATGCAAAAAAAGTACTAATTTTAACTATTTACTACTCATCAAACATCTCTTCATCAAACATCTCAGTAAACATCTCATCAAACATCTCATCAAACATATCATCAAACATCTACTAATCAAACATCTACTCATCAAACATCTCCTCATCAAACATCTCCTCATAAAACATCTCCTCATAAAACATGCACTGATCAAACATCTACTCATCAAACATCTACTCATCAAACATCTCCTCATAAAACATGTACTGGTCAAACATCTACTAATCAAACATCTATTGATCAAACATCAACTGATCAATCATCTACTGATCAAACATCTACTCATCAATCATCTACTGATCAAACAATTACTCATCAATCATCTACTCATCAAACATGTACTGATCAAACATCTACTCATAAAACATATACTGATTAAACATGAACTGATCAACATCTACTGATCAAACATCTCATCAAACGTCTCATCAAACTTCTCATCAAACATCAACTGATCAATCATCTACTGATCAAACATCTACTCATCAATCATCTACTCATCAATCATCTACTCATCAAACATATACTGATTAAACATTAACTGATCAACATCTACTGATCAAACATCTCCTGATCAAACGTCTCATCAAACATCTCATCAAACATCTACTGATCAAGCATCAACTCTTACGAAGTGATACACTGGCTGCCTCGTAGGTCTGAAGACGTTCACTGACGGTTCCCTGCTACATTTATTTTATCCACTGTGAGCTTAAAGTTTAATACAGACATTAAGTGTTTTTGCAGACTGCGATATTCCTGTCAGGTCAGGTCAAGTCCAAACACACCCGTATGCACATTGCACTCTGTTTGATGACTTGACAAATATCATTTAAGTTTAGGTGTGTGTGTCAGTGGTCTAATTTATATAGCTATGGGAATGCGATGTGAACTGATACTTAAAGACTAGCAGAGGCGCCTGCGACGTGATCCGAGATCTGAGATCCTGAGTCCCAGTGACGGCTGTGGTGAACTGTTGACCAGGGAAAAAGCCAGCCAATCAGGTTGGAGTGGGCGGGGCTTTCTGCTTTGGCCCTGAGCACAGCCCCTGCTGCTGCACTCAGTTGCGATGATCTCCCACTGTGGACGGTCCACATGGTAGCTCCTTGTTCAACGCTCTAGTGTAATATATATTAACGTCTTGGATCAGCTGGCAGGCCGCACCTGGCCCCCAGGCCGCATGTTTGACACCCCTGCTTTAATGTGAACTCTAGATTTTAATATATCTATATCTGTCCATACCACGAGTGGGTTAAGATCGCTTATTTCTAATTGCTTTTGATTTTGTGAGTAAGTCTATGTTTGTAGGATGCCCAAATAGGAACATAAAGTATCTGGGCATCATTTAGCCACCCGGCCTCATCAACAAGACCTGAGACCCCCCACTGGTCCCCACCGATTCCCACCTCCTATATTACATTACATTAACGCTGATCTTTAAATTGCACCCTTTGATTGCTTTTGATATATTCTGTTTAATGTTCAATGTTATGCTCCAATTTCACAAAAGTACATTCCTTGTTTGTAAAAACTAAGGCAATGAAGCTGATTGTGATTGTGTGAGTGTCAACATACTTTTCATTGCAGCCTCAAGTCAACACTGAGTTCACATGTCAGGGGAACTGCAGGCATGTTGATTTACATGAAGGACCTCAGGACGGAGTCTGATTGCATCCTTTCATATCAAGCATTTGTTTTAAGGGGTATTATTAGAGTGTTTATTGGATACAGTAGCTCCTGTCAACACTTCCTGAAGTCTTCATGGCCTCATACCACAGAGGACAGTTATTATAATAACACAGCCTTGTTCCTGCACTCCTGTGGTCATTTACTCTATAAACACTTCATAAGCAACATCGATGTGTGCTAGAGCCAGGATTCTAGTCTTTAGTATACTCTTTTAGTATACTGAGTACAATGGAATGCTGACTCCCTATTCACTGTTCTTGCAACTCTGAACAACTTTAATCGTAATCGTACCTAACTACAGTAAAATGTTTTCTTATAAACAGTATTCTTAGAAACATAAATTATAAAACATCTTTAATCTTCTATGCGATTAATATTGGATATTATATTAATCACACATTTGATATTGTTTGTATGTGCTCCTCATCCAAAGTGTTTAAAGGCACTCTGGTTCTTTATTGACTTAAGAAACCCACAGAGTTGCACTGCAACACATAGCAACTTTGTTTGGCTTCTTACTTGTGAACTAAATATTGTGACTAAATATTGAAGTGGGCCTATGTGCATCCATGTTTATAGAAAAAACGACAACTTGCAGAAAGAAAGAGCTCACATTTGAGCAGTGTTGTGTGTCTGTGTGTGTCCCGTGCAGCCCCTCAGGGGATGGCCACCGAGCGGTTCCCACGAGGCTCCCACAGCCCTTCTGCTGCGCCCCGAGGACGGGCTGCCAGCAGGTGTATCCCACGGCCTCAGGTCAGGCTTGCTTGTTGCTTTGCATTTGACACTTCCTACACTTGTTCAGCGGCACAATAGCCACATATATTTTTGGACATTGCCACTTTGCAAAGTCAAACTAAGTTGATATGATTTTTTTGTCCAGTCCTGTAGGACTGGGCACAGGCCTAACGCATTATTAGTGCAATCAATTATGATCGGCTGTGTATTGATTGATTGTATTCTACTGATTAATAAAGCTTTGATTAACACTCACAAATGAGTCACGTGAAGCAATTAGGTATTTTTAACAGTATACTTTCTGCAAAAATTATTCATTTTCTTAGAGACATGGACATATTTTCCTTGGAATTCCATTGGAATTGGAGTCCGGTTTTCCATCACTCTTTATATAGATTATTTTCCATTGGTGTTCCACTTGAAGTGGCAGCTCTGGTTGCTTCTTAAAAATAGTGTTTACATTTGTAACTTTTCTTAGGTTTCTGTCATAGTATATAGGATACAGGCCTACGATCTCTCTTATGAAGAGCAAAATTGCAACTGATTTCTTCACAAAAAAACAATACTTGCTCAAATTAATGCAATATGAAAAACGGAACAGCTGCTTGAACAGCTGCTCGCCAGTGGTTCATAGCAACTGTTCTCGGAAGTTGAGGCGCTCGGATTTTATGGCTCCGCGGGCAGCAGGTGGAGGGGATTAGAAACAGCATGCTCTGCTGCCGCCTAGCGGCCACAACGTGCACTGTTCAGGAGTTGGTCGGCCTCATACAAGGCGAGAGGCTGCAAGTCACGCAATCCAGACGTAGTCTTAGAAACCTCAGAAACACTCAGCCACCAATGCTTCTTTAATAGATACGTGTCCATCAAGGTTCATAATACAAAATAATTGTATACTATTTTATTCATGGAAAAAGTTATACCATTCCAAATATAGACTTGTAATGATTAACTAATAACTAATTTTCCTCATCAATCTTTCGTCTCAAAGCGGTTGCAGGCGTCCGGGACGTCCCGGTGCTGCCTCTGTATCACCGATATAGGACGAGCTGCAGGCGTGCGCCCCGCCCTCCCGGGAGGCCTGCCTCCTGATTGGCTGGGAGGCGGGTAGTTCCGCTGGCCGTCTGTCTCTCGACCCCCGCATTCCTGCAGCGATGGCGGCTCCTTCCTGCTTGGTGTTGGTTTCATGGTACATCTGCGTGTGTGTGTGTGTGTGTGTGTGTGTGTGTGTATCTTGTGTATCTGTAACACGGTGAAATGCGTAACGTTGAAAAAACAAAACATTTATTTAAAAAACATTGGTTTACAATTTAAATTGAACACAACATCGCAATGAGCCACTAAACTAAAATACATTTTGAAAAAACATCACATAGACTCCAATACTGAACTATTGTATGGTTCTGTCCCCCCCCAGGACATGGCAGGGACTTGGTACAGTCCGAGAGCTCTCTTGGAGTTGGCCTCTTCCAGCAGGACTTCAGTTTATTTTATATTAAGTAGTTTATAAGTGTAGGTCTGTAATGTCACTAATGGGGGGTGCAGTATGATATTCTATGATGCAGGGCTGACAGTAAACTGAGGAGGTAAGAGCGGCTGTCTGGCAATCACTGGGTTGCTGGTTTGATACCCAGCTCCCCCCTAGCTAAGTGTGGAGGTGTCCCTGAGCAAGACACCACCTAACCCTACCCCCTAAGTGTGGAGGTGTCCCTAAGCAAGACACCTGCATGTAACATGCTATATAATTACTATCCATTTACGATTTATGTACCAAAATATATTCAACCAAAGATTTGTGGTAGCTAGAATATAGAAAAGAGCGAGACCAACTGATGGGGCACAACTTCTACAAGTTATTAGAGAGATGAAGATTATTATCTAACATAACTTATGAAGCCTGCAGGCTTCACCTGACCGGACCACGTCACCTGACCTCTCAACTCAAAGAATGTAGAAACATGCTAACTAGGCCTTTCTCCCCATTCTGGGGCTATCCATGAAACGGATGATTCTTCAGATAGAAAGACACAAAATAAGAAACGGCACAATCACACTCTTCATTTGTTCAGCCACCTAGAGGCCTTGAAACACCATCACATGTTTCACTTTGCTGTCATCTGGAGGATAGAAACCTGCTAGGCTGAGGAGCTACACAGATCTATGCACATTATTATTGTTATTATTATTGTTATCATGAAACATTGTTGAGATGCTTTGTTGTTGTTATGCAATTTTTAAGGAGGTAAATAAACATTTATAAAATGCAAGGTACATTTAAGCAATGATAAATATTCCACACGATTGAACTGGAATATTGGGTAGAAAGCCTTACCTCAAATCAGTTGTATCCTGCAAACAGTCTATTAAAATACATCTCAAGACAACCACTATATTGTGGTGTGCAAGAAATAAATAAGAAGCACAGACAAACAATGTGAAATTATTTTAATATTGGCCAGTCACACTGACAGACATATTATCCAACCAATCAGAGAACATCCAGATCACACACTTGACTGTCATGCCAATAATGATATTAAAGCACAACGTGTGATACTGCTTATGACGTCATCAGACGTAATTACGTCACAACCTTTTTACCCGCTTTGACAGAATGTGGAGACTGGACAACTTATGGTATATTACTGCCACCTACTGTCGACCAAGAGAATCTACATCTTCTCAAAATTATATAGTAGCTAAAAAGTAACAAAAAAACACATTTGAATTGCTCTGATTGGTTTTGTCCCAGGAGAGACTTTCTTCCTTGCCCCTCCAAACACCACACATTTCTGTCACTAAGGGAATCCCTCATCCACCTAGCATGCATGCCTTAACTCCACACTTAGTTAGCATAAGAATCCCTTCCTGCATCAGGTGTCGGACATCTTGTCAATGTCTAGCAACACTTGCTTGCTGAGATCTAATGTCAGCACAGCTCAACTTTACTTTGTTCTCCATCTATCCAATTGAAAAGCAACCTTGGATGCTGTTGAAGCACACTGCTGCCACCTACAGGGGTGGAGGTCACAACTGTTCAGGACCAAATAGAAAAATGAACAATCTTGCCAGTGTCTGCCAAAAAGCCTGACGGTATCTCGCTGTTCATCTTACTGTACTCCTTGCAGTACAGGAGCACATGTGGGCATCGCAACCCTGATGCTCACCCACCAGCTGAAGTCCAGTCTCCAACCTTCCTTCTGGCTGGTATTTACAATCTGTTTTTAGTGTGTTGCTGTGATCCTGACGCCATATTCCATTTTATAATTGTACTTAAAATGATTGTTTCTGGAATGAGGGTCTCAGTTCCTTCTCAAGTTTCCTTGCTTGTTAATTAAGTGAGTTGTTTCTTTCCCTTTGGGGGCTGGGGTTACCCGAGGTCATACAGTATATGGCCCACACACACCTGTAAAACCCTTTGAGAGAGTAACTTAAGGGTTACACAAATAAAATGGACTTGATTTGACTTAGTCTGAATCCAAGGAGTCCAGATCCACAGACGGTGTCAATGCATCATTAAGTCAGACAATATCACAACGTATGTTACCACCTCAGCTGAACACCGCAGGATATTGTGAGCACCTTTTTTAAACTGCCAAGCCTATGCAGCCATCATTCGGATGCCAAGGCCCTCCTGGAGACACCTGAAGAGAGAGATAGACCTGTTCTTCCACAGGAACAGCTTCATTCGTCACCCTCCTCAACTCTTCGACTCTCTAACTCCTGGTCCAAACTCATGCTTGTTCTTTCATAGTCATTGGGAATGTATCCAATGCCTGGAGTTAAAAACTGTGTGTGTGTCAAGGTAAAGTACGCTCACATTCAGAGGAACCCAACCCTGTACCATGTACCACATCTCACCAGTATGCTTCACCCACCAGGGACACGGTAGTATGTACAGAAAGAGCAGATGGACAAGGTGCAAATAGATAGACTTATATAGACTTAGAACATGTATATATAGACGTAGAACAAATATAACGACAGGTAGAACGATATACCCAAACATGCTTAATGTCTCTGTGTTACGTTCTCTAAATATAAAAACACTGCTATGTTCATGACTAAGGAATGCGTTACTAGTCGCCTAATACACATGTTTTGGTAATCGACAAACAATTAATATGAGCTGGTGTCATAATTCCACTACAGGTACATGATGGCCACATGTCCGTGTCAATTATTCAAGCATGTATTGCTGTGGTCAGTTTGCAGACACTTGAAATTAATGATGCTGGCTCTATTTTGACTATCCATCTTCTAATGATATTTTAACCGGTTGGTGTAGAATCCTGCATACTTTAGTCGTGTCCCTTTAAAGGAAGGGGAGGGGGGGGGACGGGACGGAGATGAACAGAGAAGACGCCAGAAACCGTCGAGAGCCGAGACCACCATGGACCCCCTGATGACGGGAACGTAAGCGGCTCGCCACTTCCAGAGGACAGGGGACGTGGACATG
>OMOU01089890.1:0-12521 GCA_900312585.1 Malacocephalus occidentalis
TCCGGAGCAACACACACACGCCCTGCTGGCATATATCAACACACAGCTGGATCTACTCGAAGGTAACACACACATACTCCGGGTTCCTGACCCCTGCTCTAAACCTTTCCTTCTCCAGACCTAACTAATCCTGAAGCAGCCGTTGGCTCGAGCCTCCTGGGCCTGCCACACCCTAATCCCGTCCTCCAGCCCCATCCCTACCCTTAACTCGCCATAACCACCACTCCACACACCACTGATGGTGTGCTTGTTCTGCAGTTTGGTCAAATTTGGACCTGTTTCAAGCCATTTTCCTGAGTCACGAATGTGCCTCCTTTTCAATAAAATAAATTTTCAGATGTGTTTTTCACAACTCATATTATCTATCATACTTATTTTTCTAATATTTTTCACCAACTTCCTTACTCTAATCCTCCTCATAGTTTATCAACAACAATAATCACACATCACTTTACTCCTTTACTCTCTACATTTTTATGGAATGACAAACTTTCAGGCTATGTATTCATTTTAAGTGTTTTAACTTTTAAACTACACACGGGATGTGTATCTTTTCTCGAATTGAAAGTCTACAAGTATAAACTAACAATATCTATAAGCTGTCACTTCTCCCACAATATTTAGACCACTGCAGTGGTTTCTTCTCAATTTTCGAAGCAATCGTGTGAATACTTTAAACATTAAATGTTCTGCACATACACACATTGAAACAACTATCACACTAGACTATTTATTAATTAACACATTTTTTCCAAACCTCCCTACTCAACTCCTTGTACTAGAACAATAATTTAAACAGTAATTACTGAATTACTACCCAAACCTCAATGCAAGGCAGACATTGTAGTATGACCTTGCCGTCCTGCATCGGGTTGGGTACCCTCGGGTACCAAAAAAAAAGTGATTCCCGGGTGTGTGTTTTTTCTTTTTTTTCCTGTGTTCGGTTCTGGCTGAAGCAAAGAAATGCAAGTCGAATCGCGGGTCGGATCACACACACACGTGTATATATATATATGTAGGTCCTACTGTTGGTTATTAGCTTATAATTAATAACAATTCTAGAAAAGTATTAACTCTTAAAATAAAATGTATTAATCTGAATTAATGATAACGGGGCACCACCCTGGAACCAGTGACAAATAACCAATATAGGCTAGAACACGGGGCTTAACTTGCAGGGCGTGACTGTGCAAGTGACCATGCAAAGGCAATAACACATTTGGTGGCTATTCGGGCCTATGTCAACGATCGGGCGCCCTGGTTTGTGATAAGCAGGGTGCTGCAATGCAAGGCAGTCATTGTAGTATGACCTTGCCGTCCTGCATCGGGTTGGGTACCCTCGGGTACCCTTTTGCCCTTGGGTAATCACATTACCCAAACTTCCTCCTGTATTTCCAGCATGGATTTATTCATCATACAAGCCACCTTCAAGGGGAACTATTGACTATTGTTGCAAAAATTCACAAGTTACACGGCAGTGAAATTGCAAAGAAAGCGGAGGAATTGAGACAAGCTACATGTATTGAACTGACTGAAGACCACTGGACATCAGTAAGCGACCATAACTACCTCGGTGTAAGGGCACATCTAATCGATTACAAAAGGTAACTGCACTCGTCCGCTTTAGGTGGGGTGAAAATGGAGGAAAGGCATTTTGCCAGTTATGTTGGGCAGGAGTGGGAGATCGCAGACAAGATCACCACTGTAGGAACAGATTGTGTCGCAATATGATAGTGGCAGCAAGAATATGAGCATATGCCCTGTGTAGCGCACACTATACAAAGGGTAGTCACAGTGGCTGTCCGTGACAGAGGGTTTGTCGATGCTTTAGCCAAGTGTTGGACATTTTCAAACAGTCCAGCAAAGACTGCAGAGCTGAAAGTTCACTAAGCCTCTCATGGGCAAGAAGGGGAATCACTCCTCCAGGATGTACTAACGCGCTGGAATTCAACTCTCAAGACTATAAAGTGGGTGACCCACTGAAGGCAACGCTAGTGCAGCAGAAGTACAAGTTAACCATACTAACCTCAGCTAAATATGACAGGCTGGCAAAGGTGATTTCCCTATCCTATTCCATTTTAATTCATGACAAATCCAATCAGTATAATGTATTTTAGGAATAATTTTAGACCTGTCCCTTGAATGGGTGCTATCTGAATGAAAAATGTAGTCATTCATTCTGTTGGTCTTGTGTGTTTGTAAGTATGTCACTGAGTTCCAGGGTGGTGACAAATGTGTCCTGCTCTGTGGTGCTGCCTGTACACTGCCACCTCAGATGTTGACCCTGCCTATGTGGTGCACTTCAAGGCTGCATTCACAGAGGACATAAACAGACACAAACATGTCATGGCTTGGTAAACAGCTCTATATCCCAGTAAACAGGTCTAGATCCCAGATGCAAGGACCTCATGTGCCTGCCCAGAGCAGAGAGGGAAGAGGTGTGGTGAAAGCTGACTGAAATTCTTAAGGACAGGGAATGTCCACCACAGCCCTCCACAGAGGAATTGGAATCTGAGCCACCAAAGAAGATGGTCCTCCTACTGATGGAGTTAGACTCTTATGATGAGACACCGTCCACAGACAAAACTCTATACACATCCCAGGGACAGCTCAGGGTCAGCACAGCGGCATTTCCACTACAGTGGTGGTCGGCACACAAAGGTGCCCATGCTAAGTTGGCCCATATTGCACAAAGATACTTAGCTATACCGGCTTCAACACTGCCATGACTGTTTTCTCTGGCAGGCCACATTGTGTAGAAGAAGAGGTCAGCTCTGTCATATGAAAATGTCAACAAGCTAGTCTCCCTGAGCAACGTATTAAAAGAAGAGTAGACTTTGGGTTGACTGGAGTCATGTCGCACAGTTAACAGTGTCTTAAGTAATGTTAATAAAGCAATGTTATTTAAGAAATAAGAATGTGAAAAGGGACTGTTCACTTTGTCTCTTCAAAGACAAAATGGCATTCAATTTTTTACTTTTCTTTACTTTACAGACAAACTACTGTACATTCACTTTGTAGCAGATGTTACTATTGCTCTTATGTGGTTGTCTGCTAATTAAGTGCAATTAATGTTGTGAGATTTTAAAGTAAAAAAACCCTCTTTCTCTTCATAGTTTGTGATGCAATTCTTTATTACACCACACATGTATTTGTATTATCTTCCCCAAAATACAAGTAAATACTAGAATATTGATTAACTCGATATATTTTTATAATTGATTGATTTGGGAGGGGCAGATGACCATTCATTGATATACACTACATTATTAGTCTACATGAATATCATTCAATGGAATGTACAGCTTCATTTATACTAACCTGTATTTCCTGGACGAGGCTTTCTTTGTTAAAATATATACATGTAAGTGAGTGATTTCAACAACAGCTTGAAATGATTTCATCCCACTGAGTATCTGAGCCAAATCCGTGGTTGATCGTAACATGATCATTGCGACATTTTCACTGGCCATGGTTATTACAGGGGATGCAGGTTCGGGTTGCGCTGCGGATCACATACCGTCAGGTCAGGTTTGGTTGCACAACTAAGTGGCCAGTTTGTTTATTGCACGTGGGGGTGGAAGCGGGTCTCTAACACCAGAGCCGTGCAGTGCCCCATATCACAGCCATGCCCTAGTAACCTAAAATGGTCTGTGTCTTAAACCTTTTGCCCTGATAAAGTCAACTGTCTTTGTTAGTGCTCATTACATGTTCCATGCTCAGTACTTTACCACAAAGTGCCTCCTTGTGTATAACACAGTGTATGACACAGGCTGTCAGCTCACCTGGGCAGTTCTCCCACATTGCTTGAGTTATCGTCCTGACTAATCCATTTTTTTAACCACACGTAGCAGGCACTCCATCTGCTGTCAGTACGATTAGTTTGTCCCAGGGCATCTTCATTTCATTAACCGACTTCATTAACCAGCTCTCCACTCCCTGAAAAATATCCTTTCCAGTCGTCGTGTCATGCATTTAAGTCCCAGAAACTCCTCTGTGACGGATCAGTTAGAATCCACTCCACAAATCCACAAGCGAATATGTTACCTTTTGCCTTTTCCAGTAGCTGCTGCTTTAGATCTGTGGCAAGTCATCCACTAGGTCGGCAACCGTATTTCTTCTCACAATGCAGTCACTGCGAAAGTCCAATGAACCTGTCTGTTGTACAATCTATCTGTGTTACATTAACATCGGATTTCCTACTGGCTTACTGGCTTCCAGCGCTAGAGTGATCCACTTCTAATTTACTCCACTTCTATTTTAATGCCGATTCGAGACATTTTGAAAGAGCTGGCTAGTTTAGGGCAGGATACTGAGTAAATCAGCTATTGTGTCGAAATATTGACCAAACGATAGAGAGGAGTGCTGCTGCCCGATGGCTTCTCTCGGAAGCCCCATCACCTGGGCAGGAAGACACCGCTAGACACTCAGGACTCAATCCACTCAATCCAATCACTGCGTCTTTAAGTATTTCAGTCAGTGCTTTAAAAGGTATCTAGCATAGTTCATATGATCAAAGATTCCACACATGAAACTCAAAAGGCACACCAGCCACTCTGACACGCAGACATCAACGACTGTTTAGCTTCCCCCGTTCCACACACCTGATTTCCATCACCTGGAGCATAGCTTTATGCACTTTAAATGAATACACTACCAGAACTGCATGTGTTA
Organism: Malacocephalus occidentalis; assembly: GCA_900312585.1. Lineage (NCBI taxonomy): Eukaryota > Metazoa > Chordata > Actinopteri > Gadiformes > Macrouridae > Malacocephalus > Malacocephalus occidentalis. The sequence goes on from OMOU01089890.1 coordinate 4,675, forward strand.
ACCAAAGTATAAAACAAAACAAACGCACACAAACTACATTACGGCTCCACAGCCCCTAATTGTTAACGGCAGGAGGGCATAAACAATGAATTACATATTTATATAATGCAGCTAATAAATGTGAAATTGAATCAACAAAACAAAAACAAAAATCATCTATGGGTCACCAGTAATGCCTGTCCAATTACAACTTATGTTGCAGCTCTTTCTTAAAATTGTCCTGCATTTCCTTGGCATTCTGTTTAAACCTTTCCATTTTTGTTTCCTGTGTTTTAGCTTAGCTTCCATCTTAGTTGTAGTGGCTTTTTTTTTATCTTCTTCTCATAAGAAACCCTTTCATCATCCAGCTGTTTCTTGAAGAAGACCATGTTTGGTCACTGGCCTATCCAGTGTACTGGCTATTCAGCAAATCCTTCAGGTTTCCTATAGAGATCCTGTTGACCCACCCCAATAGGGTCTTAATGTCCATAGGGTCGATTTCCTTCCTTCCCAATGTTCAAGCAATTTGGAGGTGTTGGTACCTATCGACAACTTGAATGTGACAAACACCAACATCAGCCAGTTATGGCCACTTAGCCAAATCCTCTTCTTTGATGATATTATCTGTGTTTACAGGCATCCTCTTCTGGCTGTAGACCTTTGGTAGAATATCGAACCATTTCCCAGTGAGACTTGAAATCTCCAAAACTGTCATATAGCTGGAAACTGATGCCTTTGAGCCTTTGGTTTGTAACCTGATTTGGGTTTCCTTCCATTCATATTTAGCTTCCTCATCAGGGTTTCTAAACAAAATGTAGCTGTACTGCCTGGAGCTAGAAATGCATACATTTGTATGACTCCGTTGTTGGATTTCACCTGTACTGGTAGACTGGATAGAATCCTGTCACTGCTCCCGGCCCCTGTATGTGATTTCAGAGAGACGCTACACACAAATGGTTCCTTTGGCTGCTTTGAATTTGTGTTTGGTTTTTGTGGTCCTCAATGCAAAGCAATCCAAAGCAAAACAAAAAATCCAACGATGTCCAATTTTAATCTTAAATGAAACACAGAAATCCTGTGATGTCCATTCGATCAGCTGTTGGAGAGTTCCAATGAAGCAGTTTTTGGCTTAATGTTAATGCTTTTAACCAAATGTAATAAGCCACTGAGGGGCCAATGGGTGAAATGTCAGCCTTGTGTTCTGGCCTAAAAATAAACCAATGTCCAGCGGCTGTACATTTTGGATCCACGATCCATTTATTCACAGTTTGTATACACATTCTCACCATAGCAGGAAGATATCAGCATAGTTCATATGATCAAAGATTCCACTCTATCCAGTTTCCCGTCATTGTCATGGTGTTTCGCCTCATAATGTCATATTCTTTCACCACAGCCACATTTGCTTCACAAATTAGACATACGGGTTGATCTTTGTTGAGTGAACAGGTATTGTACCTCCCACCTGTCCCTTTTCACTGTCCACTTTGCGATTTGACATTTAGTTTTTCGTCTTGGAAGCTAGTTTGCTTTGGAATTGAAGCTGAGCTGCTAATTCGCCCTACGCTTGCCAGTAATTGTTTGTTTTCCACAGTAATTGGGTCATATGACGCGGTGATTCACCTGGTTCAATGCATTTTGGGTTTTGTAGTACCCGCTTCCATAATGATGACAATGCGGCAGTATCAACAGAAAATGTAAACCATTTGAAACCACTGATATAAACATTCCACATACTTTTCAATAGACTGGGTACTAAAAACTTTAAGCAAGCTGCATACCACAATTTCTTATGAAATTTTACTTTTTCTAGTGTTCTTTTTTCGATTACCCTGCAATTACCCTGCAAATGGGATGGAACTCCTCACACGTTTATCAAATATCTAAATATTGAAGCAAGCCGGGGGAGGTGTGAACATTTCTCCATAACCATAACCATAACCATAACCAATAACTTAACGCCTTACCAGTCCAAACTAACTCTAACCTTTTCCCTCTCTAGATGCCCCCTCCCTCTGTGTTGCCACAGCTACAGATGTAGGTGTCTTCCACAGCCACTCGGGGCCGGTAGAGGCCTTGGCACAGCAGTCCCATGATGCATTGCTGCAGGCCAATGGCCTGCCCTGGTGGAAGAGGCTGGATAACCATTATGACATCACTTCCGCTCCAAAGGATGCCTACCAAGAAGATCTGAACATTGGGTTTGAATTTGATTGGAAGATGCTAGATGTTCCAGGTAATTTACTTTAGTGTAGTCCACTAAATCATTGATTTCGTTGATTATTTGTAAATAATGTGAATCTGACCATTTTGTTTTTCCTTTGCCTTTAATTGAGCTGTTAATGTTGCATTTGTTGTAAACCAGGGTGTTAGAGCCAGTTGTTGTGATTTGTTGTTTTCCCATGGAGCCCTGGGCCCAATAAGTAGACTCAGGTGTGGGCAACATAAGGCTGAAGATGCCGATGACAAACAGTTCTCAACCGTTTTGATATCCGTTCAATTCAAACTTGTAGAAAATCTAAGATTGCATTTTTTGTTTGATTTGTTTTGACTTTGGAAAGGCTGATTTTCTTTGTTGAATGTGTTTTCAAACAACCTTGAAACATATGTTGAAACATTCAACATCAAGCAGCCTAACAAGCCATTCAAGTCAAGTCAACAAAATAGTCACAGTCAAGCAATAAAAGAAATACCAGTTCTCTCAAGATTTTGTTGTCTTTCCATCAAATAATAGAAAAGTATCGATAAAGACCCAGATTATTAAGCAGTCTCGAAAATGATCAATAAAAGTGAATGATCCCTAGATTTGTTACACAACTATGTGAGAAGTGACCCTAGGAAAGGGGCAGCATCCTGCCAGGAGATTGGATGATCCATGTCTATCATGGGCTAACTTCAACCAATCAGTTCAATGAACAATTGGCGTAGTAGAGTGAAACCATATTTTCTGTCAAGAAAAGCCTTCATTTCAGACATACAGTAACATGCTATAGCAGCATCTACGTAACCTCCTTAGGAGCTGCATCGTTGTTTTTACATCACACATAAACCACGGCCACAGCTGCCAGTAAATGCTCATAGGACGCTGATTGGATTAGTTGTGGCTAATCCACAAGGATATAACTTGGATTCTAATCCGGGGGAATATCGCTCCACCAGAAGTGTTGCCAATATCCACACATTGGAAGCATCTTATTGGACATGACATGACAATGCATGGGATCGAGGTTAAACAAAAAGAAGACGAAGAAACTGTTACAAAGAAAAAGGAACAAATTTGACGTTCAGAGGAACGAAAACAGTCAAAAACAGAACGCATCACCTATGTGACACTGTTTGGGTGCAATTACCACTTTTCGCCATAGGTATTGCCAAAGAGCACGAAATGGAAATCTTTGAGATTACCACTTTAATATTGGAGATGCAACAGTATGTTGTTTTATCAATATTTATAAACATGTATGATATGATACTTAATGATGTGGGATTTCATGATGACATTTCATAACAAGACTTTATAAAGAGACTTCATAATGAGACTTAATAACAAGAATTTTCAACAACGATATTTCATAATGGCACTTCATAATGTGATTCTATAACTAGACATTATAAAGAGATTTTCAGAACAGACTTATAATGAGAATAATGAGACCTGGTTTGGCTGACACATTATCATATAAATATAAATATTATGGTATGTTATTAAAGGTGCTCTATGTAACATTTACTGTACTAAATCCTAAAATGACCAATGATATTACAGAGATTAAGGAAACAGACCAAGTCAAAATACTGGCTTCTCCATCAACAATTCTACAGCCAGTATAGTGAGTTGACTCCACCTGTTTGTGCCCCTGTTAGTGTCCTCACTAACAGTCTCCTCAACCTGGCAACACACATGAGCTTGAGCTTTGAGACTGGGGAGGGGGGGATGGTGGAAATCGCCAATGTTGTGAATATGGACTGCAGTTCCCATTTTAAATGTTCAGTGTCATTGTTCGATAGAGCACCCTTAATATTCCAGATAAATAGTTGGCACATTGTTCAACTGCTGATGGTTATAAGATCTGGTCACACAATCCACAATTAGCAGCCTTGTCAGAAGGGGTGTGTGTGGCCAGACGGCCACTCAGCACCAGGATTGGTGGCCTGCATCAGGGCTTTGCTGCTGATTGGCCCGTGGAGCACTGCGTACGGGGAGTGGGCGGGGCTTACATCACCATAGTCTACCGTCCACAGACACTGGTACTGACTGGAATATAATATACACATAACACACATTATATACATACACACACACATGACTTACATGACACACATTGTATGGATTATAAATACATAGAATACACATTATGCACATTATATATAAACATATGCATATACTGTATATAATCTTTTTATATATATGTATATATGTGGGAATGTGTTTGGTGGCTGGCTCAATTGACCTCACCTGGGCCAGTTAGAGTCTGGGGGGGTAGGGCTGCAAGCCTGTGGTGCATTGGCTAATCAGTGCACCACAGGTTAAGTCAGCCACTAGCATCTCAATGAATTAGAATATCATGGAAAAGTGTATTTATTTCAGTAATTAAACTCAAAAAGTGAAACATAAGGATTCATTACACACAATATTTCAAGCCTTTATTTCTATAAATTTTGCTGAAAACCCAAAATTCAGTATCTCAGAAAATGTGAATATTACAGAAGACCAATAATAAAAATATATATTTTTAATACAGAAATGTCAGCCTTCTGAACAGTATGTTCATGTACATGTATATGCACTCAATACTTGAATGAATGAATTACTGCATCAATGCGGCGTGGCATGGAGGCCTGTGGCACTGCTGAGGTGTAATGGAAGCCCAGGTTGCTTTGATAGCGGCCTTCAGCTCGTCTGTATTGTTGGGTCTGGTGTCTCTCATCTTCCTCTTGGTTCATGTCAGGTACTTTTGGCAGTGTGGGCAGGTGCCAAGTCCTGCTGGATGAAATCAGCATCTCCGTGAAGCTTGTAAGTCGAAGGAAGTTCTCTTAAGAATTACTGGTAGATGGCTGTGTTGACTTCGGCCTTGATAAAACACAAATCATAACTGACTGGAAACTTCAAAATGGACTTCAAGCAACTTGGATTCTGTGCCTCTCCACTCTTCCTCCAGACTCTGGGACCTTGATTTCCAAATGAAATACAAATCTGAAATGCAGACTTTGGACCACTGAGCAACAATCCAGTTATTTTTCTCCTTAGCCCAGGTGCGACGCTGTCTCTGGTTCAGGAGTGGCTTGACACAAGGAATGCGACAGTTGTAGCCCATGTCCTGGATACGTCTGTGCATGGTGGCTCTTGATGCGCTGACTCCAGCCTCAGTCCACTCCTTGTGAAGCTCCCCCACATTCTTGAATGGATTTTGCTTGACGATCCTCTAAAGGCTGCAGTTATCCCTGTTGCTTGTGCATCTTTTCTGACCACACTTTTTCCTTCCACTCAACTTTCTATGACTATGCTTGGATACAGCACTCTGTGAACAACCAACTTCTCTAGCAATTACCCTTTGTGGCTTACCCTGCTTCTGGAAGGTGTCAATGACTGTCTTCTAGACAACTGTCAGGTCAGCAGTCTTCCCCATGATTGTGTAGCTGACTGAGCCAGACTGAGAGACCGTTTAAAGGCTCAGGAAACCTCTGCAGGTGTTTTGAGTTAATTAGCTGAGTAGAGTGTGACACCGTGAGTCTACAATATTGAACTATTTCACAATATTCTACTTTTCTGAGATACTGATTTTTGAGTTTTCATTAGCTGTAAACCCTAATCATCAAAATGAAAACAAATAAAGGCTTGGAATATTTCACTTTGTGTGTAATGAATCTATATAATATATGAGTTCACTTTTTTTATTGAATTACTGAAAAACATTAACTTTTCCAGGGTATTCCCATTTATTGCGATGCAGTAATGCTGTATGTATGTATCATTTAGATAAAGGAAAGAGATAATAGATGTGATTGGTCATAAGAAGAAGACATGGGCAGGGCTTCACCTGGTGGTGGGAGGGGCCTGGGGGGCAGAGCCAGTCCAGACCTCGGGACCACCTGGTACTCCCTCCGATAGAGAGACTGTAACAGAGAGAGAGAGCGAGAGCAGGACAGACACAGATAGGTATTTAGTACTGAAAATCGCTTCTCAAATAGAAGCTTAGCTTGCTGAGCATTTGTGTGTGCATGTACGTGCGAGTGCGTACCAGAGGTGTGTGTGTGGTGAGATAGGTAGCTGTGGGAGTAGGGGCTGGGCCTAGATGGGTAGTACTTGTAACCATGGTGATGTGATGTCATTGGAAGCCCCCCGCCATACGGGATAATCCCTGCTCCTGCTGCTGTGCACACAGACCGTCCACCTACACTCACACGCAAACACACCACACCGCATACTCAAACACACACACACACACACACACAACATTCAAAATGAAAATATTGAGTTAGCAAACTCAATGTTGAGTTAGCAAATATTTGAAACTTGGACGATTACATATATTAACAATTCTACTGTGACATATAACCTGTACATGAATGGCAGTAGAAAGCTCCACAAAACAACAAACCACTACTGGGGTTCACGTCTGCCTTCAAAAAGATGAAACCGCCCTCCGTGTGTAATGATACTCAACCCACTGTGTAGATACTGGTAGGCTTCAGTAAATGTTTCATTGAATATGTCACTGTTATATCTGGCTTCTTTTTCATATTTCTTACCTTAGACGATAATATAAGACCATCTGACCGTCTTATTAGGTTTTCTTTGCGCTCACATTTCAAGTCATTTGTTGTGTTTTAGATTTTCACGAAGTAAATATATATCAACAAACAAATCTACCTCCAAGTGGAGATTACTGAATTGCAATGGGACACCACGTTGCACAGGAATATTAGAAACACTACAAAGGAATAAAACAGTTGCTCTAAATCTCTCAAACTCTTGTCTTGTGTATAATCCTCATTTCACTAGTTTTATTAAGCTAACGAGACATAGCGCTGCAATCACATCAAAAGTCTTTTGATAGTCAGGCCCCCGTTAAGGAGCCATTGGTCTGTTACGGCCCTCAACCTCAAGAGAGTTTGACACCCCCGGTGGAGATAATGGCAACAAACAACTTGATCTGGTCCAAAACAAATGTGTTCCAAGGTGCACCGTTTTCCTCCTCATTAGTATTTTAATTGAACAACAATGGAAACTTGCAGGCTACACTGCATGTTGAGGCACAGGCGTGCTTAAACCAGACACCGTCGATATCGATATCGACCATACAATTGTTACACAATACATCGTAATTGAATACAATTGTCTTAGTGCGTTCTTGTGTGTGTGTGTCTGACTGAATTCCACCTTGTCCATTAGAATCCAATAGGCTCCGCCCACTTTGGTTCCTGCAAAACACAACAGGACTCAGAGTTATGCTTTGTCCACCGAGGCAAAGACGGTGCCTTATACCCAATAAGGAACCGTCTTCAACAAACTCAGGAAACTGGTTCCAGAACGGTCCCTTAGCTGGTCTAGAACTAAGAACCGCTTATATCAGAGGCTGGGGGCAGGATTATCATGGTCATACATCGTACATTCATAGAAATGTTATTTGTTTTCTTCTTCAATGTGAAATATCTTTCTCACTGTCTTTCTATCTTTCTAAGGTTTGGTGGTCGTGTGTGTGTGTGTGTGTGTGTGTGTGTGTGTGTGTGTGTGTGTGTGCACGCGTGCATGTGCGTGTCACCTGTCTTTAGTGTCCAGGAAGGCCTTGGCAAAGGGATTGTATTTTATCTTCAGAGCTGTGATCTACACACAAACACATAAGCACACTTCAACTGGTGTGTGTTTT
>OMOU01089891.1:0-22038 GCA_900312585.1 Malacocephalus occidentalis
TGAGGGCGCGGAACGCCGCCTTCAAAGTGGGGGATGAGGCGAGCCTGAGGACAGCCAGGGCCAACCTGTCACGTGGCATCAGAGAGGCCAAGTGACAGTATTCCAAGAAGATTGCAGACCACTTCAGTGACAGCAGAGACTCTAGGAACCTGTGGCGGGGGATTCAGACCATCACGGACTACAAGCCCTCTCCACAGACCTGCGACAACTCCACCTCTCTGCTGAATCAGCTCAATGTCTCGCTTTGAGGCGGACAATAGCACCCCGGCTCTGAAGACCCCGCCCCCTCTTGGTGACCAGGTGTTGACACTATCCCCAGACAGCGTGTGGAGATCTCTCAGGAGGACAAATGCACGTAAAGCCCCGGGTCCCGATGACATTCCGGGTCGTGTTCTGAGAGACTGTGCGAAGGAACTCACAGATGTCTTCACGGACATCTTCAACATCTCACTGAGCCAGGCTATTGTCCCCACATGCCTCAAAGCCACCATCATCATCCCGGTCCCGAAGAAGGCGTCTCCCTCCGGCTTCAGCGACTACTGCCCGGTCGCACTCACTCCCATCATCATGAAGTGCTTGGAGCGGCTAGTCATGCAGCACATCAAGTCCTACGCCAGAATGCTGCTCATGGACTTCAGTTCAGCATTCAATACAATCATCCCCCAGCAGCTCACCCACAAACTGGGCAAGCTTGGGCTCAACACACCTCTCTGCAACTGGCTGCTGGACTTCCTGACGGGGAGACCTCAAGCAGTTTGGGTTGGCTCCAACACTTCCAGCACCATCACGCTGAACACAGGGCCCCCCCCCCCAAGGATGTGTGTTGAGCCCCATCCTCTTCACTCTGCTGACCCACGACTGCATACCAACATTCAGCTCCAACGTGTTCATCAAGTTTGCGGATGACACGACTGTGGTGGGTCTCATCAGCAACAATGACGAGACGGATTACAGGAGTGAGGTCAGTCGCATGGCTGTGTGGTGCAAGGACAACAATGTTGGGGTCAGTGGTTCAGGGGTACAGCAGTCATCTGGTAATCTGAAGGTTCCCAATTTGTTTTTTGGCATTTATTTGTTATGGTTATACACATTTTATCTTTATCTTCATCCAAAAATTGCAGCTCCTGTGATTTTGATATTGCAATTTCACTTTGTACACTTGTGATTCCAATAATATTTTAATGAATTGTTCAGCCCTACGCGGCCACTCAACTTTGTTATATAGGCCTTGCCATGAAAGAAAAGCATCCAAAAAATGATTTGGCCCCGCCCCTACCTCGTCTCCCAGAAGGAGAAGCCAAGGGTCCACCCATTGACGTTGATCATGCATCACCTAGTCTTTATCAACACGGACGCGGCGTCTCGTTGGGCTCTCTTGGCCCCTTCCCTTCAGTTTGCTGCTCTCTCTGCCTCCTGCCCCGCCAAGGGGGGGAGGGGGGCCCTGCTTCGGCCCTGTTCACCTCCTCGCCGGACCCCGCCAGCTGACCAACACTCCCTCCGGTCGTTGTATGAGTTTGCGTCCTTCAGCCTCGATCCTGTGCGTTGTGTGACGGTAATTGCCCGGTTATTAGACCCAAGAAGCTATGTTTGAGGTCAACAAGTCCCCTACTAGCCAAGATGTAGCGCAAGACCCCTGCCTAGCCCCGTCTATGATAACCAGAAGCATCGGTTACGCAGTTGTTGTCTTGGGATAAGGACAGCCTACCACCCGTTGAAATCCGACACTGACGAACTGCTCTGCACACCATGAACGCAACACCAACGCTTGCCACCGAGCTCCAGACGCCAGAACCAGAATGACACGTAACGAGACCCAGGGAGAAGAACGTACCGCCTTCCATAAGGCTGACCACGGCTACACAATGAACTGGACGAAGTTCATTGGGAGAGACACAGCCGATCCCCAGCAGGCGAACCAGACCGCAATGAAAAGACTGAGCCCCCTTCCGGTCGCTAACCACGTGACCAAGGTAGATATCTGGGCAGAGTTAGGTAGAAGTGTGTTATGATGGTATGATGGATTCCCCCTTTTACGACCTGGGTCTTTTGATCTTCCCCACGTGCTAGGCCCCGGAGTTGTAAACGCTATCTTGTTTAGGCCACGCCAAACCAGCACCCCGCTTATCATAACAAAGGTCCCCGATCGTTGACTTAGGCCCGAATAGCCACCAAATGTGTTATTGCCTTTGCATGATCAATTTGGGTCGAAATAGCCTGCAAGTCAAGCCCCATGTTCTAGCCTTTATCCGGGCCGCATTCCTCACAGTCCCCTTCCCCCCTTTAGGATTCTTTGCTCCCCCTTCGGTAGCCATTTGTGTATACACACACGCACACACACACACACACACTCACACATACACACACTTCAGGTTGTGCATTGCTTATTGTATTTCAGGGGATATTTACTTCATGCCATTTGCCAACTTGAATTTAATAAACATTCTTATATTATAACTGTTGTGGTTAATGTTTGGATGTTGAACGCGACAGCCTCTGTCGCGTAAAGAACTCCAAAGCCTTCACTAGTCCTAGCTATTGATATAGTAATTATTCATCATAATTTTACTTTAATAGTTTGGTATAAGATATGAGACTTACTCCACTGTTTGGTTATTGGCCCCTGGTTCCATGGTGGTTCCCCGTTATCATTAATTCAGATTACTATTATTTACAGATTATTATTTTCATAATTGATACTTTTCTAGGATTGTTATTAATTTGAAGCTGATAAACAACATTGTGAGTATATATGATAGTGCCCCCTACACCTGTTTTGTTAGCATATGTTTGGTTTCATTTCTACTCTCTTCTCTGTTTCAAGGTTTTGGTTCTTTAAGTTTGCTGCGGTCGTTGCCGTCACTGTCGGAGCCTTTTTCATCCCCGAGGGCTCCTTCACTACTGGTAAAAATGACTTTTACTGCACAACAATTACTGTACTTTGAAAGTAGTGGAGAGACGAGTTGTGAATCTCTTTCAACGATGACATCCGAGTATATGATAAGGACACGAGCAGACCCCAAATCTTAATCTCATGTCTCTAAATGTACTCTTTTAGAAGAAAGATAAAGCTTGTTTATAGAGGCTGTTTTGCACCGATATGAATACAGGTGTGCCTAGAGATTTTGGCTTGCCCTTGGTGAGCCTCAGGTACAACAAGTGAGAAAAGCATGGAAATAAAGCATAGAATCAAACAGCACCTCTCCGCCACACAGTGTGGTTCTACGTGGGCATGGCTGGAGCCTTCTGCTTCATCCTCATCCAGCTGGTGCTGCTCATCGACTTTGCCCACTCCTGGAACGAGTCATGGGTGGAGAAGATGGAGGAGGGTAATTCACGTTGTTGGTATGCAGGTACGCTAACTGCTCACACACACATTTGTTTTCATACATAAGCAAATTTTTGGGACTTTTCTTTACAACATAAATATGGTTGATAGATTTCGATCTAGTAGTCCAGTTGTCCAGTCGTCATCTTAGCTATTTATAGGAGTCGTTGTATAGGAATAGGAAGGTTGTATTAATATACGGTTGATGGTACGACGAGTTACAGAAAATGTATGTTCTCTAGTCAAAACCATATCTATATTCAGAATTTGAACTTGAATTTGAATTTGACCACAGCGCTGCTGTCTGCCACCACTGTGAACTACCTGGTGTCACTGGTGTCCCTGGTGTTGTTCTACGTGTACTACACCCACCCGGATGGCTGCATGGAGAACAAGGTCTTCATCAGCATCAACATGCTGCTCTGCATCGGTGCCTCAGTGGTGTCAGTGCTGCCCCAGATCCAGGTGAGTGGGAGCCTAGTTGTACAGGACACACCCACCCCGCATGTGCTGTAGCTCAGGGGTACACACTCCATATTTCTTCAGTACCCCTTCACCAGCGCAAATGATTTTATGGAAGGAAAATATTTGTGAGGTTTTTCACATGACTGGAAGTCGCAATCTTTCAAAATCTTAGCTTAGCGACACATAGACATCATCATTTTGGTGTTTCTGGCTTAGTTGCATCTTTTTACCAGACTTCTTCTTTCTCCTTGTTTATATACATTTTTGAAATACCCCCTGCAATCCAAGTACCCCGAGGGGAACACGTACACCCATATGAGAAACACTTCTCTGGCTTCAGCACCACCGCCAATCTCATGATATGATATCACATGGTTTTTCTTGAGTGCCAATACCAATTATCACGATTCTGAAATATTATGATGGCACAATGTCTTCTGTGTGATGTTGTCTTTATGTGGTTTAATTTATGGGTTTAACATTGAGGTTCGAGTTCTACTGTCCATTATAGATTTTTGTGGCTGAAACATAGAACATAGTCAATGCAAATCGACTACAGTTGGCCCGGCACCTCATTTTATGTGATCATTACCATGCAAATCAGACCCAGACTGGCCATCGGGAGCACCATGATTTTTCCCGCTGGCTTAGTTGCAGCGCGATATTTTGATGACGCGGCTATTATAACACCTGCGCTGGAGCAGGGAGCGGACATTTTCTGAGTTGACCATCGGCATCGTTTGGCCTGGGCATGTGAGAGCTCCATATGTTTCATGAATAGTGAAAATAATAGACTTTTTGGATCTCTGTGTGTCATTCAAGCAGCAGAACAATTCACACAACTTGGCACAATTGTATCCTGTGTGTGAGAGAGAGAGAAAAACCGTGATGGAGCATACCGCTTACATGGCTCGTTTCCAACAAGTTTGCACATAACTGTACCTAAACTATAATGTCTGTCCCTCCGTGTCTGAATCTCGTCGGCACCAGATTCAGACACGGAGAGCCAAGAGTTACCCGGTCAACCAAACGTAGATACCAGTGGTATGGGAAAGATGTTTTACCGTAAGCCTTGGAGTGGAGGAGAATGATGCGTCTTTTACTGTAAGCATTGCAATATTGTGTGTGCGTGCGTGCACATGTTTAATGCAGTTGTGAAGTATTCTGCTTCTCCTCAGTGTTGTTTTGTAACAATTACTAATATTTTAAACATTACATGTCATATTTTGATAACATTTCATCACTCCCCTAGGACTGGGGTGGCCTGACAGGGATGATATTTCCCAGCCTGAATGATGTTCTGATGTTTTTGGTCCTGATGCAAATTGTAAAATAGCTGTACACAGGAATTATTTTTCCTACACTTCAGAGGTAGTTTTCATTGTTATTACTAAAGCCAATAATAATCGAATACAGAGGCAATGTAATATGATAAAGGGTAGATCATTTTATATAGTCTTACAGTTACAACCGGCCCTTTGTGGGTAAACATAATGCTGATGTGGCCCGGGATGAAATAGGGTTTGGCACCCCTGCACTATAGAGAAGAAAACATTGATGGCTCTAAGAGAAAGTGGACAAAAGTTTGCTTTTTGAATTAACCTCAGTATTGTTAGAAATTATTACAGTCAGTATAGTAAGTATTGCAGAAGCAAATTATCCTGAACATGAATGGAATCTGAGGGGATAATATATGAACAAGAAAACAAAGTTAAATTGTTCTGTGTGTTGCTGCAGGAGTCCCAGCCACGATCTGGCCTCCTGCAATCGTCTCTGGTCACCCTCTACACCATGTACCTCACCTGGTCTGCCATGACCAATGAGCCCGGTAAGAGACCTGTGACATCTGGGAACATTTGAGTAGAACAGACAAACATTTTTGTGTTTAGTGTCACGTCCACGGTCAGGGTAGGGAGGTCATTACTGCTCATTACTGTAGGGGCCTCACTGAAGGTGTCTTCACAGACAGGAAGTGCAACCCCAGTCTCCTGGGCATCATCGGTCTGAACAGCACTGCCCCCGCTGGGCAGGAGCATGCGGTGCAGTGGTGGGATGCCCAGGGCATCGTGGGACTCCTCCTCTTCCTGCTGTGTGTCCTCTACTCCAGGTGAGTACGCCACACTAAGGACATTCTGCTTGTGTTGGTTCAGTATCGTACAGTAAATGTATGGATGTATAAAATCTATGGCTGGTACAATAATTCAATATTATTGCTTGTCTTTAAATAGCATTGTATCGTGATGATAATTTTTCCATATCACCCAATGGTCAAGTCAATTTTATTTGCATAGCCCTTAATCACAGTTACAGTCTCAAGGGGCTTTACGGCCATATGATTATGGGTCAAGTGATTATGACACCCACCTAGCACTAGCCCCCCTAAGGGCAAGAAACTACTCCCTTAATTAAGGAAGAAATCAGGAGAAGGAACGCAGAGTGGGGGATTCCAATTACAAGTAACAAAGTACAAATGATGAACAGAATAGTAATATTGTTGAGTGATGGGGTGCTGGCTGGCGAGCAAGCTGGTAGCCGTCGGGGGGGCAGGTATCCAGTCATGATGACATGATGATGTACATACCTCAATGTATATCTCTGCCTATACTGTACATACATCAATGTATAGCGTACCCCTTATATATATATTTATGAACATATACTTGTGAACATATGCACTGTAGATTCCGTATATTCTTATATGCACTGGAGATTCCGCATATTCTCTGCAGATTCTGCACACCACCGTCATACATTTGCACGTTGACTTTTGTACCACCGTCAGACATTTGCACTGCTCCTCGTACATACCCCGCTGTACACCCCAGTGTATATACACTCTGTCCATACTCTACATACCTCAATGGATAGCGTACACCATATATATATATATTTATGTAGACATACATGTATGCACTCCGTAGATTCAGCATATTCTATGTGTACATTCTCTGTAGATTCTGCTCATACTGCTTACTGTTTCACTGTTCTACTGTTGCTCCTTTTGCACTTCTGTTTAGATGCTAACTGCATTTTGTTCGTACTCTGTGCAATTACTAAAGTTGAATCTAATCTAATCTAAAAAAAATGATCACAGCAACACCGTAAAAAGCAGAGACGACATGATTAAGGTTAGATGGAGCATGGTGGACAGGGAACAATCAAGTAACCTCTACCCTAATACCTATGGGCAGCAAGGGTAGGCTAGTGCTGACAGCGTGTTGATTCAGCTAATAGAAATGTTGTATGTTAATTCTACACTGTAATTTGTTTTGAAAATGTATTTTTTAAAACATATACAAGCTGAGGGTAATCTTTCAGAGTTGTAAAGACAGAGCAGAAAAGAGTTTATCTATCAGAAGTTGGGGAAGAGATGCCCTGACTGTTGTATGCAGAGGCAGTCCACTCCAAACAGAGTAGCCTGTAACTAGCCTGTAAGGCATCATTGAGCAAAATGCCTAACCCCCTACCTGTTCCTAGATGACGTGTATCTAAAATACTCCAAGTCGCTGAAAGGCTCAGTTTGGATGAGGTCGAAGACTCAAAAAGTTGCAGTGACCAGTAGATTTGCAGTTCGAATGGTTTAATATGATAGCAGGTACAGCCATACTCTGTGGTTATTGGGTCTAGGTCCTACTGTTGGTTATCAGCTTATAATTAATAACAATCCGAGAAAAGTATTAATTATTAAAGTATATAAAGTATAAAGTATATATATAAAATTATTCCGGGGCACCACCCTGGAATAATTTCGATATCAATAGCTAGTAATGGTGTTCGGAGTTTACACGACAGAGGTTGGCTTCAACACAAGAATCTTTATTCAATTCAAGTTGGCAAAAGTGTGTGCGTGTGTGTGTGGGTACAAAATGGCTGCCAAAGGGAGAACAAAGGGCCATAAACCACAGGAGGGGGACCACGAAAAGGGGGGTCCAGCTATAGGCTAGAACAGGGAGGACTTAACCTACAGGGTGACTCGGCAGAGACAGACTACACAATGGCAATAGACACGTGGGCTGGCTATGCGGGGCCTAAGTTAACGAGCAGGGGACCCAGGTTAGGATAAGTGGGAGTTCTGATCCGTACACTCAATGAGTGACTGTGGATGTGGAGTGTGGATCACTCGCTTGCAACGCTAGTATCCAGGGTTTTCGCGGGGTCTTAAAAAGTCTAAAATTACAAAATCTAAATGTAAGGCCTTCTAAAGTCTTAAAAACAGGTCTTAATTTTCCTACACATTGATGTAACGCTACCTGAAATGCTCCCGCAGCGCTTTAGAATGGTTTATTATTTCCGTGTTGTAGTTCGGTCTTTCGCTCGTCCAACTATAATTCGCTGTATTACGACTACAAAACCTGGCAGCCCACATGCAACTAATTGCAGCCAATCATTAGCTTTTGTGTTATTGGTGTGTGTCTCTTTCTTTTTCCACAGCCATGGGGAAATGCAAATTTAAAGATAGTTGGCTCGAAAACAATGAATTCCGGGCTTGGTGAAAGCCAGTCGTTAACAATGCATTTGAAGCCTACTGCTTCTTATGCAAGAAAACACTTGGGTGTACGGGCGCTGGAGTCCCATGCCAAAAGCGAGAACCATCTCACTGCAGTGAAGCGTCTCCGGCAAACCACAACCATTGGCCAGTTTTTCAGCCCCGGACCTGGCACTAGTAGCTCCAGACTGCCTAGGCAAGACCCACACAGCAGCACCGCATCTCCCGTAAGTGACCTCCGGGTCGCTTTTGGTTCAGAGCCAACACTGAGAGCGGATGTGCTCTGGGTCCTTCACGCAGTGACTAGACACCAGTCCTATATGGCGAACGAGAACATCGGGGAATTGTTTCAGACGATGTTTCTGTATTCTGACCTCGCTAAGTCATTCAGGTGCGGAAAAGAACAAACTGCCTACATTATGCGCTTTGGACTAGCGGATTTTATCAAGAGAGACCTAATTTAAAGTGACAGGACCGTTTTTGCTGATGTTCGACGATAGTCTGAATCACACCACCAAAACGAAACAGCTGGACCTGCATGTACGTTTTTGGGAGGGCGGGCAGGTCCAGTCAAGATACCTGGGATCCCAGTTCATGAGGCATGCAACAGCTGAGGACTTATTGAAACATGTGAAAGTAAGTAAATGTTTACTGTCACGTTTATAGTTTTTTTTTTTTCTTTTTGCAAGAAATAATTCAATTGCCTTCAGTTAAACTTAATTTATATAACAACAACAGTAGGAAGGAAGAGCAGATCAATGGCTAAAAGGGAATGACCTATCTGCCAAGGGCTGGATAGTTGTGTAGTAGGACAAATGTGTTGTGCATAACATAGGCCTACATATGGTTCCATGAGGCATAGTAAAAATGTATAGACATGGAATATACACAATTAATCAAAAAAGGAAGGGGGCCAGCATTCACAGTATAATGTATCCCTGCTCATTTCTTGGTTAATTTTAAACAACACCAGAAATAACAGATTATGTCTGAATTAATGTGTTTTTTTTCTTCCTCAGGAGTGTGTGGACCCCCGTGACCCGAGGGGACTGGTGTCCATTTCAATGGATGGGCCCAATGTCAATTTAAAATTCTTTAACCTTTTACAACAAGAATATGGAGAAAGGTATGGGGGTTCTCAACGTGTTGCTGTGGGGAGCTGTGGACTCCACACATTACACAATGCAGTCAAAAGTGTTTTTTCCGTGTGGACCATCCATCCAAGGTCCTCTGATACATTGGAGGAAGCCATGAAGGACACTCTCATCTTCTTCTGATTTTGTCTCATGGACAGGCCACTGTTGAGAGAGGCTTTTCTGTGAATAAAGAAATCGAAACCTGCAACATGCAAGAAGACACTTTAATAGCACAGAGGCTGGTATGTGACTACATCACTCGACACGGGGGTGTTACCAAAGTCCCCCTGAAGTATTTTTGTGACTGCATTTTCTTTGTATGTTTTATTTCTGTAGTTCAATGCATCTAACCTGTGTTCAGCACTTCGTTCATTTGATTAAATTAATTGACTTTGTAAGTATATTTGTGACTGCGTTTTCTTTGTATGTTGTTGTTTTATTACATCGTGATATAGGTCTTGCATTTAATTCATAATGGTCTTAAAAACGTCTTAAAAACGTTTTAAATTTGACTTGGTGAAACCTGCAGAAACCCTGCTAACACTAATAACACGAGTAAACATCAAGTTTGCATACTTCGTCATGTCGAGAATTGTCCAATCACATCAGAACACGAACATGAAAGCAACATCGATTCACTCCCAATAAAAGTGGGCGCGTTTAGGGTGAGATTCAAAGCACCCCCAGGCAAAAATCAAAAGCTTCCAATTAGAGTAGCTTTTGGTCACATGCTTGCCAAAAGCATACTTACTCCTATACATGTTATTAAGTCTGCAGCCCACTCAACAACCAGGAAATGTAATTGCTCAAGAACCACAGCTACACTTACAGATTGACGTATATTTGGCCGAGATATAGACATATCATTACAGAAAGTAGCTGAAGTACGTATTGTATTCACTCAAGAATAAATGAATAAGAAATGGCAACAAATTGGAATAATTTTTGAACGCAGACTACATGCTGGTGCATTGTGCAAGTAAACACGTTTATTTAAAATGTATGTTTATATTAAAATGTATTGTCATTGCACAGAGAACGCATGCCAGTACAACGAAATGCAGGTGGCATCTAACCAGAAGTGCAAAGTAGTAGCAAAAGTGCAACAGTATAACAACAATAGTATAACAACAGTATAACGACAGTATGACAGTGAACGGTAACAGTGACAGTAGCCGTATGAGCAGAATATGCAGAGAATGTACACCATATACAGGAATATACTGAATCTGCGTAGTGCATATAGATTTGTCTATACATACTGTGAACGCCATGCATTGAGGAATGTACAGAATAGGCAGAATATACATTGGGGTATGTACGGTATGGAATGATACAGAGTCTACAGTGCATATAAGATATATATAAGAATATCCTGAATCTACAGTGCAAATAGTTCAAGTAGACTTCTTCTCTAGAAATGCCGGGTGCTGCCGCCCCAACACCCCCTATTGACGAGCCACCACTGTTTTTAAAAATGAGATCAATACCACCCTTTTAAAGCCATTGTGATTAAATTTTTATTTTTTTATTTATATGAAAACTGAATGGAATGAAACCTGACATTTCTCAACATAGTATAATAGGTAAATTACTCATTATAATTGTTCATCGTATGAAAGATGTTGAATTAATCATTAAATGCTTTTACAATTCCTTTTACTATAACTGCACCACAGAAGTACAGTAGGCTCCAGTAGGCTCAGTAATATAAATCAATACTAGGGGGGGAAAGGGAACTTATAATTTTTGGCCAAGTTTGCCTTCATGGCCTGCTCATTTTATTGAATAAAGCTTTTAACTTAAATCTAGCATTTGTGTTTTTCTTGTGATCACACACTGGGCCATCCAAGCTTTTCCTGTTGAAACACAGTTTTTAAAAGCTTCTTTGGCCTCTAAATAGTGAGATGATGATCATGAGATCAGACACATTCCATCCTGGCCTGAGATTATGTTGTTTAGACCTTTCTTGGCAGAATGCCTCCTGCTCTGGGGTTGGACAACGTGCAAGGTGACTACTTTAAATGGCCTCCGTCTTCCCGTCCGACAGTGTGTCCTCAGTTCCCATTGGTTCAGTTCAGCTAGCTAGCATGCTAGTACTCTCCCCCGAGTGTGTGTGCTGGTGGCTGGTGTCAGTTCAGCCATTCCTGACCCAGACAGCTGCGGACCCGTTGTCCCTGAGGGCGCCGATGAATGCTTTCATTGACGTCACTGTGGTCAAGGGATGGTCTTGGGTTCAGGAGGATACTTTGCCTCAAGCCACCCCTGGCAGCCATCCTCTGCATGAACGAAAAGCCACTGCATCCAGACTGGTTCCAGAAACAGATTACCACTCTGTGGGACAAGTCCTATGTCTGTGCTGCGGCTGTGAACACCATCTCACTCATTTCCGCAGCCCTGTCGGCTATGAGAGTAGACAAGGAGAGGATGTGGAGAGGGTTCAGCAGCGCCATCCTCCAGCTCTGCCAGCTGGTGACTGTCAGAAGGACAGCAGATCGTGCTTGTGGTTGACCCACACTTCAGTCCCTGACCGGGACAGGGCCACCCTTATTCATACTCCTGTCCGCCGCATTTTGCGGAGATCCTGGCCCACAAGCAAGCCGTCTGAGAGGATAGGTTCCAGCTGGATTCACTCATTTGAGCCAGTGGGTCGTCTCGTCACGATGTGAAGAAAAGGGCACACCAGCACTTTCAGCAGCAGTAGCAACAGCAGAAGTGAGAGCAGTAGCTGCGACTGCAGCCACGGAACCAGCCCTCCCATGCCGCGAGCCCTGGGAAGCAATGGAGGCCCCAAACTGAGACAACCTGGCTTATGTTCCTAAAGTTGTTTTAAATTTGTAAAAGAAAAAAGTCAGTTCAATTGAACGGCAGTATATCATGAAAGAAAATTCCTAAGATCCTGCTCTGTTCCGCTGTCCACCATCCGTCCTATGGGTGTGGTGATTGAGCGATATGATTTAGCCCAGGCTTTGCGTCTCTTCGGCTACGTTCCTGTGAGCATCATGAGCGGGCTGGGGACATATGCGTAGTCACCTCGGTGATTTTGGGTACCTGTCCTCTAGCCTCAGACTCTGCTCCCATGCCCTACCTCTGGCCGGTTGGCAGTGGCAGCATGGATGGGCGAACTGCACCGCTCTTAGCTTGGTGCCCACTGGCTAGTGGGCAGGGCTATTTGCCGCTGAGATGAGTGGTGTTTACATTTCAACATTATCAGACTGATCTGGCAGAGGTTCAGAATGGCTCAGGTGGATCTGTTTGCATCCATGGAGAACTTCCACGAGCTGTGGTTCTCTCTCTGCCTGCATGATTGTCCCCTGTCAGGGGTAGATGCGATGGCTGTTAAGACCTAACCCAATGGTCCACCCTAAGAACATTGTTTTTAAGTTATTTTCAGTCGAGGGACGTTGTGCTACAGGCTTTTCATCCCCCTCCTCATGCAAGCAAGACTGAGTTGCATCTGCTGTTCCCCGTTCGAGTATTGGTGATGTGCAATGTTCTGCACCTTTCAGGTCCATACGGCAGCTGTTTGTGTGTTATAGCGATGCTGCCAGAGGCCGTACTCTCTCTAACTGGCGGCTGGCTTGCTGGTTGTGTGAGGCTATGCTTAGCCTACACCCAGCAGGGGTTGGCTCCCCCTTTGGGGGTTAGAGCCCATTCTACCCACGTCAAGTAGAGTTACTTGCTGGACATGACTAGGGGGTCTATTGTTCATTCTGTCTTGGATCCGCAGCTCTTTACTCTTCGTACGGTGTGAGAATAGGCTTGCTGCTCAGAGCTCTTACGATTTGTAACATTGCTTTCCGCGTCAGCCTATCCTCCCTATTTTTCAGTGGTTCACCAGTGTTGCTCTGTAATTTAGAATGACCGGTATTCTTCACAATGGTTACGGTTTGGAATTGGTGTCATGAATGTCCTGTCTTCTACCACTGATCTGTGTGATATCACCCCTGCCTCTGCTCGTTTGGGCTCCGGGCCACGGCCCCTGTGGTGGCTGGTATCATCAGAACATTGTCGCTCTGATCCCATTTTATCGTTTATGGGGTTCATAAAGGAGATGGGCGTATCAGGGTTATGGACTCTCTCTATTCTCCCACTCGCCTGCCTGTGTGTAGGAAGAGAATTAGAGCTTTAATATCATTGTGTGTTGCACAGTATGGTCGTATTGAATCCGGTGTGCCCCGGCAATTTTTTTTGGTCCAGCAGGGCTACATTTATCAGGCTCCGCTTGCATCTTCGTCTTAGCCCATATGGCGAAGCCTAGACGGCATAGCCTACATGAAATGGAACAATACTTATGTTATTATAACACTAGTTCTATGATTGTAGGCGTAGCTGTGTAGCTTCCCACCTACTGTTCCCTCCATTGCTGCATGGAGGACGAGTGCTGGCCCTACACAATGTGAGGAATGTATGCGGGGCTCAAGGTACATTGTTGACATTTTTCAGTGCACATGGTACGCGCACGGGACAAGCCCATAAGGTGAAGCCTAGACAGCTACACCTACAATCATAGAACTATAGTTATAACAACATAACTGTCATTTTCACATTGAAAATCCATTCAACCTGTCCATTGTAGTCTATCAGCGTTGCATTCACATCGGATTTTCTACTGGCTTTTTACTGAGAGTTTGCGGGATACACTTCTAAACAACTATTTTAATGCCATATCAATTTGAGACATTTTGAAAGGGAAGACATAGCTTGCTTGTTTAGGGCGGGGTACTTTCTGCACATTGTGTGGATATTCACCAAACAGTAGAGGGTAGTGCTGCTGCCCGATGGCTTCAGCTCCATCACCTGGGCAGGTAGATACCGCTAGACACTCTGGACTCAATGGGGATCGCATCTTTAGTTCTCCACGCCAGACCACTGTAATTCACGGCGTGAATATCTTTAGAATATCCAATATCTTTCTAAGTAAAAACTATCAACATGATCACTCAGTTGTGAGAGTGAATGTGTGTCTCCCTTGGTACAAGCATGCTGTATGATTAATTGTTCACTGACGCAGTCGAGGTATTGAAATTTTGAACCGAATGACAAGGCACATTTTCATACTCAATGGTATCAAAGTATTTTGGTTAGTGCCTTAAACGTTTCGAGCCCCAGCCCCAGCCACGTCAGCAATGACCACAATGGCTGAATGTTTTGAAGACAAGCTACATACAAACTACGATCCCACTGCGGTCGCTTTGTCAGAATTAACCTTGAGTGTCGCCATGTTTATTTACATCATGCAAACCCGAAGGTCTCTTGTGTGGTCTCTAGTGGATTTCTCCAGTAATACACAAAGTAGTTGTGTGTGATACTGTACTATACCCAAGTATGTGAGTAACGCAGCTGGTTGTCTGAGTGAAAGCAAGTATATCTCCGGCCTCAGAGGAAGTCCAGGAGGTACTACCCCACCAGGCTTGCCATCACACTGGCTGCAGGCGTAACCAAAGCTCCGGCATCCTCCGGTTCCACGGATGTGGCCCCGGGTACCGGGGACACCAGCTTCATCGTGGTGGAAACCAACTACCGCATATATGCCTATACAAGTATGTCCATGCACAGGATGGTTGAAAAGTGTAATTGCACCTGTTTCACTTTCAGTCTCCCACCCCCAACATGCTTTAACAGAATGTGTTGTTTGGGTGAGGGTTTGAGCTGACTGAAAGGCTAATTAGTTTACCAACTGTTTACAACATTGTTCTTATAAATTGTTCTTATAAATATTTCTGAAAAAGCATCGGTAATGGTCATGTGGTACCCATGTTCTGGTCAGTACATTTACTGTATACTATGGGGAACTCCATGTGTTCAGAATACACCACAAGCTATGAAGTCAATGTGAGCTATATGAATATGGTTAACATAATCTTTTTTCTGTATTTGTACTTTTTGTTTTCTCCCAGACTCTGAACTTCAAATTGCTCTGGTAGCTCTGTTCAGCGAGATGCTGTACCGATTCCCTAATGTTGTGGTGGGTCACGTCACAAGGGAGTCTGTGCAGCAAGCCATTGCCAATGGAATTACGGCACAACAGGTACGGAAACCATGAAATTACATCATCAGGACATCTTGCGTGTTGACTTTGTCAATCATTCAAATTTACAAATGCAAAAATGTGATCAGCCAAATACATATGAATGAAGATAAATGGCTAAATTTCATGATCATTAATTTAGTCATTCTGTATAACAGACAAAATGCAATGGAATTGCATTCAGATCTTATCTAGTGAAACAGGGTAAGGGTAAACATTGTAAGATTGACTTTGTCATTCTGTCATTCAGGCTGTTCTGTCCATTTTAATATGAATTGAGTCTCTCCTTCTTATCTTTCTCTAGATCATACACTTTCTCAGGACCAGAGCCCACCCCATCATGCTCAAGCAGGTATTTTGAAGTGCCATCCCCATAGATAGACTTGGAAATGGACATAGTCGCTGTGATGTCACCTGGGTTTCACAGGCCACTAGCCATGCTATATTGAATACGACTTGAAACTAATGATTGAGACCATAAACTCTTAGGAAAGTGTGTACTGTGCGACCTACTAGACATAGTAAACTGCTCTCTAAAATCAGGCACCTTCCCCGATTCTCTTAAACTGGATTCCTCTGTTTTAAATAATTATAGGCCCATATCAACCTGCCCTTTCTAAGTAAAATCCTGGAAAGGGCAGTGTTGAAACAGCTAGTAGTTTTTCTACATGAGAATGATATCTTACAAAATGTTCAGTCTGGTTTCAGAAGTGGACATAGTACCGAGACAGCACTCACTAAAATCGTAAATGATCTTAGAATGAGTGCAGATAAAAATAAAGTTTCCATCCTTGTTCTTCTCGACTTGAGTGCTGCGTTTGATACTATTGATCATGAAATACTTCTCAACAGACTTGAAACCTGGATTGGTCTCTCAGGAACCATTGGTTTAAAACCTACTTCACAGACAGACATTATTTTGTGAGCCTGTGACTATGCCTTTGAGAGCTGAAGTTTTGTCTATGGTGTTCCGCAGGGCTCGATCCTTGGTCCACTATTGTTCTCTTTGTACATGCTCCCTTTTGGAGAAATAACGAGTAACCATGGGATTCAGTGTCATTGTTATGTTGATGACACCAAGCTGTATTTATCTGTAGCACCAGACAACAAGGATGCCCTATGTCCTCTGCTAAATTACCTTTCCAGTATTGTGCAGTGGATGAATGTGAATATTCTTAAACTAAATCAAGAGAAAACAGAAGTCCATTATTGGCAAAGACATCCAAAGAAATGAAATAATAGGTAAACTTGGAAATCTGGCCCTGCGGGTAAAACCAAAAGTGAAAAACCTGGGTGTTATCCTTGATTCGGAACTACATTTTAAGAAGCACATTTGCAATGTCTTTTAACACAAATATTGCAAGAGTGAGACCCTACCTCTCCCTAGATCAGGGGTGTCAAACTCAATTTCATCCTGGGCCACACCAGCGTTATGGTTGCCCATCAAAGGGCCGGTAAGACGAAATTAATATATGTACTCGTTATCATATTACATAATTGCATCTGCATTTGATGATTATTGGTTTTCGTAACTTAATAACTTAATTAATAACTAGCTATGAAAGCAGAAGTCTAGGAAACATAATTGTGCAACTATTGTACAATTTACGGCTGAATGGGGAACATCATTCAAGCCGGGAAATGTAGTCTCAGTCAGGCCACCCCAGTCCCAGGGGGATTCTTAAATGATGTTCAAAATATTAGTAATTGTTACAAATAAATATTGAGTAAAAGCAGAATACTTCACAACTGCATTAAACATGTATTGACACACACACACACCAAATGCCCCTATATTGCAATGCTTACGGTAAGAGACGCATCAATCACTCTCGTCCACTCTAAGGTTTACGGTAAAACGTCCTTCCCACCCCACGTCACTGGTTCACTTTGGTTGACGAGGTAACTTCTCTCCAGGTGCGCACTCTCTCTCCGTCTCTCTATCTCACACTCGCTGTTTGCGCACGCAAATTACGAGCGTGCCAAGTTTTCTGCTGCTTGAATGACACATAGATGATCCAAAACCTGTTTTGTTGCTTTTTCATGTCCTGCATTCTGGTGATTCTTTTCCCGCCCCCTGCTCAAGCGGCGGCGTTGATGTCAATGTTTTATTGCAATATTGCGCCGCCGCGACTAAGCACTGGCCTGGTCCGCCTCTCAGTGGACTGACTATGGGCTTTGTTTTTTTTCACTCTGTGACCTGCGGACCATATAGACGACCAGGCCACCGGGAGTTCCCGGTGCTCCTGATGGCCAATCCGGCCTGATAAGCAAGTTATATTCTTTGTGAGCTCTCGTGGGCCACATAGAATGTGGTGGTGGGCCGGAGTTTGACACATGTGGGGTAGAGCTTAGCAGTATCAGCAAACGTCCGTGTGACGACAGAAGCATCAGATTGTGAAGTTGCCTAGAATATCTGCGTTGGAGGAGGGAAGAGAACACCTTGGTTTCTCCAAGTGTTTGGTGAATCGTTCTTTGCCCTGAAGAAAAGACAATGATAATAATGAATCATTATTGTGAATGAATTATGATTAATGTTAGTACTGTTCATTATAATTACACCAGATACCAATATCTATAACTAGCCGATGATTCTGGTGTGTGTGTGTGAGTGAGCGTGAGAGACATACTCTTTGGGGGTCAAGATGGGGATGAGTATCTCAGGGCGGATGGGAGAACTACTTCCTGTAAAATTCCTGCAGATCTGTAAAATTGCCAGATGGACAAAATGGTAAAAGGTCAGAGGTCATGAGCAGTAAATATGACATTGAGAGAAAGGAGTCACTAATATATATGGGTTAGGGCTGGACGATATGGAAAAGTGTATTGTCACAAATGTGGTGTCGGTCTGACAGACTAAAAGTAGTTTTCCTTTCCCACCGACACTTCAAACCTCATATTTCAGTGGGCACATCAAACACAATGAACATAGATCATATTGAGTTATTTCCCAGCCCTTCTATGTCTGCTGGGGAATCTCAGTGACCTGCTCTTCCTGTGTTTTATGAACAGGATGCCTCCTCCAGTGACAGCAACAGCAACAGCGACAGCCACACCAACCAGGAGCACGACTGTCACGGTGATCCAGTGGTCTGAGGGAAAAGGAGATGAACCAAGCCTGAACCACGGAGTAACAAACAACATATTGGTGATGATTTTATTATTAGTAGGATGATCACTTTAGCATCATCCTTTTCACTGAAAAATATATAGAAACCATGATGGGATGCACGGCAGCCCTCCCAACCCATACACACGCTTTATAGGTGTCGCCATGAAATTGGTCCTCTGCTTTTAACCCATCCTCGCTCATCTTCCTATGTGATCAGGCCAGGAGCGGTGGGCAGCTAGTGCAGTGCCCGGGGACCACCTCGAGCCAACCACCGCTGGTCAGGTGACAGTCTTCTTTCATGTTTTTAAATGGGGGTTATATACAGGAACCCCAGGGAGAACATGGAAACTCCACACAGAAAGGGCTGTTCACCAAATCCCAGCACTGAAGACATGGGGTGAACCAACCATGTCCCAGGCAGGAATCGAGTGCCACCGTGCCCCTATAGATGGCTTCAAAGTGGAACTTTGTCACTTTTCAACCGTATCTCTTATCTATCATGCATGATAGTGTGAAAAACAGTTAGTAATAAAACTAATATAATAATAATAATAATATAAAATATATAATATAATATAATAATAATAATGATAATAATAACACAACAACAACAGAGGAGGTTTCTACCTGAGACTCTGAGGCAGGTGTTGGCGGTCAGCACACCATCAGGGTCCCCGCTGAACAGACACTTGTAGCAGGACTCGTCCTCCCGCCTCACGTCCCTGAAGACGATGGAAGAATCCCACATCGGGGAGGGAGAGTCGGCGAACGCCAGCCGGTCAACAAACGGCGGTTGCACCTTGCTGCCGAAGTAGTTGCTGTATGAGGCGATATTGTCCCACAGCCTGGGACGTCCATCTTTTTCCTTTTGCCAAGTGACCTGGAGAATGTCTTCAGACGGCGCCGTGAGATGACAGAAGAGGCGGGCGTCCTCGCCGATCGTGGCCAGGACAGTGGGCTGGGTTATGATCACGTCCTCCCGAGCAGAGGCCAGGGAGGCTAGGGCTGTATCATATCAAGACAGATTACACCCCATTACAACAACATGGAATAACAATACACCAGTACATCAGTGGATATCAATAAATCAAGTGTGGGTTTTAGTTGTATTGAATTGTATTGCATGTTTAAAGTACAATACTTTGAACCAGGTATTGTCCTTTGAATGGCTTAAACGTGACATGCCCACACACATACATTGTTTGTGATTGATAGGAATTTTCCATGCGTGTCGCCGTCATGTCCCCACAACTGAAACGCTTCCAACGCCCCTGGTGGCGGAGATTCAATTATTTATGTTTCATGTGAAGAAGGGTTCAACTTGATCGTTCCCTCCAGATTATTCATACATACATACATACATACATACATACATACATACACCGTATTACACATCCAGATCATATCCAACAATTACAAGTTCATGTGACTGTTTGTCTGTCTGACTGACTTAAGACCCTTTGGTGAGAAATCGAAAATAAATACATATTGTCAACTGGACGCGGAGCTGAGACAGACATGTTTATATCTAGACAACTTTATATACTTTATATACTCCAGGAAAACGACTTTATACGCATTTATATACTTCATATAGTGCAGTAAAATGACTTTATACGCGTTTATCTTACGTTTCAGGACAATCAGCATGAGCGCACACCGCACCATGAGGACGGTTGATGACACAAATAACGTGACGTCACCCTTAAAGACCCCCCTCACAGGTAGGTGTTGAGACGTGTGTGTGTGACACGTGTGTGTCTGTGTGATCAGGGGCTGCTGTTTGTGATGCTCCTCACGCGAGGTCCGGAGAACAACAACAACATCAAGGCACTTGTACAACATTTGAGTGAGGAAATGACAAAAACGTTTGCACTCATCGGGAAATGATAAAGGCACTCGACAATCAACAGCCAGCTCAGTCATTTTGTACAACAATAAAAACAACAAATAATAAATAATTTGACAGGCTGTTTTTTAATTTTATTTTTTTAATTTTATTATTTTACAACTGCTTTCCCAACTCTCGGTTTGCAGGAACCAGCTGAGAACTTCAGGGTTCTTCAAGTCTCTCCCATCCCAACCGCTAGCAAGCGAGGCTCTCTCTCAATGGAGCGAAGAAGGCGGGTGGGGAGGTTTACATGGCGGTCTCGTTGATGACCAGGCTGCCATTGGTGGTGGGGCTGAGGTCGGTGCGCGGCCGACTCCTGTTGTCGTAGGCCTGGGAGCGGAGTTGAAACACAAAGTTAATAAATACTCCATTCTGATTGGTGAACAAACAAACAAGCAGGCCGCTGCTACGAATAACAGAATGTTGCTTTGCACGCCATTTCCAACGGTAGACTAACAGAGGAGGAGGGGGAGGAGGTCACCTGCTTGGCGGAGGCCCGGAGGTCAGCGGCCTCCTGCTTGCCGCTCTGCTGCACCATCTTGGAGAAGATGCCGTGGGGGTCCTGCAGGAGGGCGTAGGGCTCGTCGTAGGCCTGGATCTCCCCCGCGTCCAGCACCTGCGGCCGCCATTAGGCCGCCATTAGGAAAGGGAGGAGGGGTTAGGAGACGCTGGGAGGAGGAGTTAGGTGAGGGGGGAGGAGCTAAAGGGTGAAGTTGCGAAGGTAGGAGAGGGGCTCTCACCAGGATGCGGTCGCTGTCTATGATGGTGTTGAGACGGTGAGCGATGGTGAGCACCGTGCAGTCTCGGAACTTGTCCCGGATCGTCCGCTGGATCAACTCGTCCGTCCTGCGGCCAGATAAATCAAACTGCCTTAAAGAGCAACAGTACCGCCCCCCGCTGGCCGACACGGGCAAACATCTTCTATCCTGATATATGTGAATTAACAGCTCAATCAAATGTACTTGGAATTCCATAAATTAATAGTTGATGTAAAATAAGGGTGAAGTCTATTTCCTGTGTGAATTAAATACAGAGAATGTACAGAGAATGTCCTCATGTTATTTAGAACTTCAGTGCAAATAACAGAACGACTATAGAAGAGTCTGGGCAGCTGAGAAGATGGCATCACTTCACTGTAAGGCAGTCTTTCAAACCAGGACAAGACAACACTCGCCCGGCGCTAGCACCCCTCGCCGCTCAAACGTGCGCCACTACAACGCTCTGCCTGCGGGCGGCCGGTACCTGGGGTCCACGTTGGCCGTGGCCTCGTCGATGATGAGGATGCGGTTCTTCCTCAGGATGGCCCGGGCCAAGCACACCAGCTGCCTCTGGCCCACGCTGAAGTTGGAGCCCGACTCGGCCAGAACCATCTCCATCTTGCCCGGCAGCTCCTCCACCACGGACTTCAGCTGCACCTACACCACCGGGAGAACACACGGAACCGTCAAACACACAACCGGAGCCGCGTCCTTCAATCACACTGTGAGTGTGTGTGTGTACTGGCCTCTTGCAGAGCGCGCCACAGCTCTTCATCGGTGTGATGGCTGAAGGGGTCCAGGTTCTTCCTCACGGTGCCGGTGAACAACACGGGG
>OMOU01089892.1:0-25043 GCA_900312585.1 Malacocephalus occidentalis
CTGGGATTTCGTGAACGGCCCTTTCTGTGTGGAGTTTCCATGTTCTCCCCGTGCTCCCTGGGGTTCCTCCATATATATACATTGTATATATAACCCCTCTAAAAACATGGAAGAAGACCGTCGCCTGACCAGTGGCGGTTGGATCGAGGTGGTCCCCGGGCGCTGCACTAGCTGCCCACCGCTCCTGGCCTGACCGCGGAGGAAGATGGCCATGGATGGGTTAAAAGCGGAGGACCAATTTCACGGTGACACCTATGGGGGCGTGTGTGTGTGTGTGTGTGGGGTGGGGTGGGTTGGGAGGGCCGCCGTGCACGGGTGTACAGGCATGGTGTTAACTGTGACAATAAAGACGGGGGGTTGTCCGTCCGGTAATTATTATTATTATTATTTTTATTATATAATAATTATTATATAATAATATAAAAGATACGAAAGTAAAGAGTTTTACAACACGCTCAAAAACGGCAAATTCAACCAGCAATGTTCATTAATCAACTCTAAACTTAGAAATACCACAGCAGCACTCAACAAACACTTGAAGACAAAATCCATCCTGCCTTTTTACCTTGCACATATTTCCTTTTTCTCTTGAAAACATCACCTTGAAAATCACCTGGGGCCAGCTTGCAGGGCCTGGGGGTGTAACCATATCCATTTTGATTGGTTAATTTTGTCGTCACTCTATATTCACACCTAATACTTCTTTAGGTGTTTCTATTAGCAGAGCCTGCAACACGGAACTCAGCAGGCCCTGGGGGGCAGAGCTCCAGTAGCTGGATACTGCAACAGCCTCAAACCACATGCTGCAGTTCCAGCTGCAGTTAATGCTGATGGTTTGATGTAAATAGAAATCTACCTAAAATATATATTTGAACTGATTTTTTTTTTTAAATGATTTAGCTGTCACAAATAATAATTGCACATTCATTAAATTATAAATCAAATAATAAAATGCTATCTTATTAACAAAATGATTGTATCTCTTAAAAATGGTAAGGACTGCAGAGAAGGCCCTCAAGGCCCTGACAGACCTCCCCTGATTTAAATACCATAGGAATAGAGATGGATGCAGGGTAGAGTTGGTGGATCTGGTAGGGTGTTCTAAAGGTTACATATTCCCACAAAAAAGAAGCAATTGTGATTGATCTCAGATGGTTGTGCTGTGGGTGGGGTGTAGTGGTTGTACGTGTATCCATATGTGTGTGTTCTATCTCACCTCCCCTCCCCTCTCTCTCTCTCTCTCTCTCTCTCTCTCTCTCTCTCTGTATGCATGTGTGTGTGAGAGAAAAAGAGAAACTGACACGTCTCCCTCATGAACAGTTGTTAGAAAGATGCTTGTGTCAGAGGCATGTTTTTTCTTCTCTACACAGACACACACGCACGCACACACGCACACACACACACACACACAAAGCCCAAGTCAAAAATGCCCACACAGGCACACAGGTGTCTAGTGAATCAACCAAACAGACATACAGAGACTCAATACCCTAGTCCTTGACATAATGACATATGATACTGGACAGCAACAATATCATCCATGCCTCTGCGTGTCTGGGGCACATGCATGTGTCAATCACAGCATTCCTTCGATTGGACCTCTGTGGACCCTTGTCAGTACAGTACAATATGCTTGTGTGTGTGTGTGTGTATGTGTCAAGCAACGTGTGTCTGTGTGTGTATGTCTGTTTGTGAAGCCTAGGTGGGAGAGAATAGTGTGTAGTTCCCGAGCCTTTAGGAGGTTCTCGGTAGAGACTAGCATGTAATTCATCTAACAGCCTCTAGGTGGTTCACGATCGAGACTAGCATGTAGTTCCTTTAATAGCCTGAGCAACGATGCTGAAAAATACCCTTAACCTCAACACTGAGCAGCGAGATGGTTTTGAACTGACGGATGTTCTTTGACTCTTCTCCACACCCCTTCTGCATATCTCCACTGATAGTTCACCTTGTCCCTTCTCCAGATCACCTTCAGAATCCTCCAGAGCCTGTGGAGTAACCTTGGGCAGTTCTTATGTAGCTTGTACGGTACCCCACTCGGTCCTGGGGCTGACCTTGCTCTTGCCTTCTTTACCACCTCCTGTACCTCCTTCCAGCTGGGCTCATTCTTGCCAAATACCAGAGTTGGTGCCGTGGGTTTATCGAGGACTTGCAGAGGCCCAGATCTTGCTCCCTGGATTTATCACTGATGGTGTCTCTGAGGGGGCGGTCAACCACAGGTTTGGAGCAGGTGAGCTGGCCGCTGTTTTGTAAACACAAATGGGTTTGCTAGAAAGGCAGTTTGCTTCCTGGTCCTCTCCTTCCTCCATCTCCTATGCCCCTCAGCCCTCCTCAAGGTCATACGCTTCTTATGGAGATTGCTGCGTAGCTCTGTGAGAGGTCTTCTCTGTTCCTCCCTCGCCTCCTTGAATTGCCGCCTCAGGCTCTTCAACTCCTGCCTGAGCTGGTGGATCTTGCTTGTTCTGTTGTTCATGGTGTAGGGCTGTTTTGCTGCACTCTTCACCTCCAGTCTGAACCTCTCTGCTGCTAGGTTGATGATGATTGTGGTCATTGACTGGAGGTGTTGACCAGTTTCACCCTTGGCCGTTGTTTCAAAAATGACATCGCCATCTTTATCAAACTGGAGCCACTCCTTCTCCTTGTAGGCTTGGGGTAACTTCACTCGATGGTCTTCTGTTGCTCTGCATGGGTCTGGGGCTTGTGTCACCTGTGTGTCGGAATTCCGGGCACTGTTGTGTGACTCTGGGCCTGGCTCCTCCTGCGTCTTACCAGGGGTAGTCCCTGAGCGCTGTGACACTTCTGCACGATGTTCATCTAGGCCTGGTGGATCTTCTGGCCATGCAGGTTCCTACACACCTTGCCGCAAACGCATTCCATACTCGTCATTGTGTTTCCATTCCATTGGTATTTTCCTGTAGATACGTGGTTTCTGTGGGTTCTTCCTATCATAAGATGCAGGTCGGGCTGCTAACCGCCACTGCCCCATTGCCTTCTCTCCAAGCTGTCCGCTGTGGGAAGTATAATTGTTAATACAAGTTGACAATTATATTACATTAAAAATGTATTATTGAGAAGTGCTATAGACTAGTGGAAGGTGGCCATCCAAGTCCCACCCTCAATGTATCAAATACAGATCGTTTCCGCTGTTGGTGGCAAAAATCTGTGGCAATGATCTATAGAAGGCACACCGACACCCGGCTGTGTGTGAACCAATTGCTGACATCACAGACGCCACATCCATAGTCTTAACAGCTGGTGTGTGTTTGTGTGTGTGTGCGTGTGTGTGTGTTTGTGTGTGTGCGCGCGTGCGCGTGTGAGCGTGTTTGTGTGAGTGTATGTGTGCTTGGGTGTGTGTGTATGTGTGTGTTTGTGTGAGTTCATCTGGGTGTGTCTGTGTATGTGTGCGTGTGTGTGTCTGCACACGTGCATACGTGCCTTCAGCTTGTGTCCAGCTTCTGTGGGGTTTAAGCTCAGAAATGCAACATATTGGACAAGATGAACTCCTGCCTTGGAAAACAATACATTTTCTCCACGTAAGAGGCTGTAAACCTAATCTCTCTCTATCCTGGTAGAGAGGCAAGTAGGCTGGGGAGGTGGACACGATGGGAGCGGATTATGTGGGATCGAACAGGAGAAGGAAAATAAAAGAAACATGAGGAAACAGTGAACAGGGTAGGATGAGAACTGGAGAATTGGAAGAGCACCGAAGAACTCGGGAGCCATAAATAAGAATATTATGTCTCCACCACTAGCCATTAGCCAAACACTGCAAAGCTTGCTTTTCTTACACCATCGGAAATATTGGACAATTTGAAAATAAATATAGAAATTGACAATTGGAAACAAAGAATTCAGCATTTTTTATAGCTATGTTTCGATCTCTCCTGTATGTCTTTCATAAAGAAATCTCCTCCGCTGTACTCATGTCGCCTGGCACAGGGAAGTAAGCGGGCCTGAACCGGGTATATTTTTAGATCATTGACTGGGATCAGCTTGGCTGATCACACTCCTATGATCAATAAAGAACGGATTGATTTATTTGCTCTATGATAATCTGTTCAAAGCTTTCTGTACAGTGTGCACACATTTGCTCAGGCACATAGTATGGCATGTAGCACCGCCTCACAAACACATCCACAAATCACACACGCATTTGTAAAATTGCTGTCAATATCCCCAGCTCTCTCCCATGACCCGGTGCTCCTCTGCACAACAGGAGGGCCTTGTGGGTAACAACCAAGCACAGCATGACTCTAATTTAATGAGGGGGGAAAAGGTGTGGCCTGTGCCTCGCAGAAGGGCTGTCTTTAGATTGCTCTGTGCCAGCTCGTGCACATCTGTGAACCCCTCTTTAGGGAATCTTCTTGCTTTACATTCTCAGGTTGAGTCTCTTAATTTGTTCTTGACACCCACCTCTCTCTCTCTATCTCTCTCTCTCCCTCTCGCTCTCTCTCTCTCTCTCTCCCCCTCTCCCTCTGTCTCTCTCTCTTCTGTTCTTTCTCCATTCATTTTAATTTGATTCTGTTCATGTTAAGAATGGAACTCAACTACGTTCACATATTGATTGATAGTTTGACATTTGATAACATAAAGCCTCATTTCATAAAAAATGCTAAAAATGAATGTCCATGTTTGTATGTGCACGAATAAACATTATAGCCAGTACCAATACTACACATATAGTAAGTGTTGTAGGACTTCAATTGTGCTATGAGAAACATGCATGAACTGGTTGGACCCTGTCTTTAGAATAATCTAAAGTAACCTCTGTTCTCTAGTCCATAATTAGAATCACATGTTTACTTTTTTTGTGGTATTAGTCATGGAAAATAGCACATTGTGTATGTGAGTTGCAAGCAAAGATCTAGTAAAGACATTGTGTTCACTCAGAAAACAATCCTGAGAAAACATAAGCATGTTTGGGAGATAAATATAACCATGCATACCTATGTGTAGCTCGGCTCCCAAATCTGTGCACTTTTTAATCAATGTATTTATTCTCAAATGAGTAAATGAACAATAATAGTACATATACATCCATCCATCTATTGTCTTTCGCGGTGGCAACAGGCTAAGCAGGGCCCCCCAGATGTCCTTCTCCCCAGCAGCATTAATACAGATGCAGCACCAATCCAACTGTCCATCTCCTACTCCAACCCACTCTCAACCCGGAGGGAGCATTTCACCATTTTCCAGCAGAAAACCATGGCCTCAGAATTGGAGGTGTTGACTTTCATCTCAACTGCTTCACACTCACCTGCAAACCACCCAAGTGCGCGCCAGAGGTCACGGTCTCTCTGTAGCCAACAGAACCACATCGTCTGCAAAGAGCAGGGCTGCAATTCTGAGGTCCCCAATCCGGACACTCTCCTCGCCTCGGCTACGCCTTGAGATTCTGTCCATGAAAATCACAAACAGTATCGGTGACAAGGGGCAACCTTGGCGGAGTCCAACACCCACTGAGAAACTGCTTGACTTTGTGCCGAGATATGGACACAGCTCTCACTTTGGTTGTACAAGAACTGAATGGCACGTACTAACGGCCCTGGTAGCCCCAATCTCCTGCAGTACCCCCCACAGGATTCCCTGGGGGACACGGCCAAGTCCACAAATCACATGTAGGATGCAGATTGGATAGGCAATCGCAATTAGTCTTCAGACTCGGCCGCTGAATCCACAGTCAAAAAAACAAAAAAAAGTTGATCATGAGTCTTTGGCTTCAGGTGTTCTAGTACCAGGTACACTTATGAACTCCCTTTTTCTCGAACATGGTGTTCTTTATGGCCATTCCATGACTAGCACAGAAGTCCAAAAACAAAGCACTCATCATATCGGGCAGGCCATTCACCCCAATCACCCCCCTCCAGGTTTCTCCATCGTTG
The DNA here is from genome assembly GCA_900312585.1 of Malacocephalus occidentalis. Classification (NCBI taxonomy): domain Eukaryota; kingdom Metazoa; phylum Chordata; class Actinopteri; order Gadiformes; family Macrouridae; genus Malacocephalus; species Malacocephalus occidentalis. The sequence continues at coordinate 5,883 of OMOU01089892.1, forward strand.
CCCACGTGTGTGTTGAAGTCCCCCAGTATAACTATGGAGTTGCTGGATGGAACCCTTGCCAGGATGCCACCCACATACGATACGGCAAACTGGTGCTCAGTCCATTAGCACACACAACAGTCAGAGCCTGCCCCCAGGGGCTTGCAGTTGCATGGAGGCGACACTCGTTCACCAAAGAGAACTCCAACACAGCTCCCTAAGCTTGCTTGTGAAAATGCATGGACAAATGCATGAATGCATATGCACACAATACACACACACACGCACACACACATACACACACACAAATACACAGCACCCTGGTATCTGCAGAGTGGATTGTTAGCATCAAAGGAACCCTCCAGCAGAGTATCTAACATCCCGATATACAACTCTCACCCCTGCATCCCACACTTGTGTTGCTGTGCTTGTGTGTCTCAGTGTGCTTACACATAAGTGTGTGTGTACTTACCTGGAGGCTTGTAAACTATCCATCTCTCACTCCTAGCACATTCTGTTTTCCCTCAAATTGAGACATAACAATTTTTAGAATCTAGTGGGACTAAAGTAGGGAAGCCCCTAGAGGCAATGTGGAAAACATTTGAGATGTTTTCTATGTTTATTGTGCCCGGACGCTAACTCGTTTGAAGAACATATCTAATTTGAACTGTTTACCATCTCGTCTGAGCAACTTATGGATATGGCCCAGACGCTGTGTAGTTTCCCCCCAGAAGTTTGGATGTAGCATTGTCGAACTTCTGGATCCAAGATTACTTTCACACCAACATGGGGAGAAGCTCAAAAGGGTTGGTGCCTTGACAGTCTGAACTGCAGCACCTCTCTTACTTGCAAGACGTTGAACTCCTAAATGGAATTCAGGGGGAGTTTGCAGGTGTTTCCATAGAGAGTGATGTTGCCCAAGCTAGCCATCTCCCCATGGATTGGATGACTCTCCTTTCCAGTACTTATAGAGGAGCGGTGGCCACAGGATCCTTGGCAGAATCCCAAGCTGGGAAATTCATGCCTTGACTTTTCCTGGTAGACGTGTCCTATCATCTTTCAGCCAACAATCCATCTCTGTGCAAGTGTTCTTAATGGATGCTGTATCCCTGAGGCTGCTGTTGAAGATCTTCCCCAGGCTCCCATAGGCCTTCTCAGAGATGGTAGGAATTTGGTCTTTCTCAGATAGCAAGGCAGAACTTCCATCTGCCTCCAGGCACTGACTCAGTGGTCACTGTTAAGTCATCCACTGCACTCTGGTTCAGCAGTTTTTAGAGTAGATTAGAGTCAACTGTATTGTCATTGCACAGAGTACGCATACCAGTACAACTAAATGCAGTATTTCCCCAGCATGCAGCATTTCCCCACCATATTAAGCAAAGAGAAGCACTGAGATGGTGCCGCCTTTGATGGTTCCAGTCTCCAGTCTGTGCCTCAGATGATGTTGCGAGTCTAAGAGTCATATCTGACAGGAGTTTTAATGAAATAATGCATTATAGTTAAAGTAAGTCACTTTCCACTGTATACTGTGGAAAGTATGTAACGACTAATAATTAATGTATGTCTCTCTCTCTCCCTCTCTTCCTCTCTCTCTCTCTCTATTAGCCATGCATCTGTTTGGACTTAACTGGCAATTGCAGGAGAATGAAAGCTACGGAGCGTTTGAGAATGGCTTGGGAGCAAGGGACACCACACCGAACACCATCATGGTCCCTGCTGACAACAGTGAGTCGCTGGGTTTTATCATCAGGGTGCTCTTTAAGGCATTACCGTAGCTTGTAGATGATTGGTGATTACCACCAAAAAGTGTGTGTATACTAGTAGGTATAGGCAGTGGGAGATAAAGCCAGAATAGACTGCGTGATTAGATGAACAGTCAATGTTATCATGTAGTATTTCAGCTTGTTAGGTTGACAATTACACTTTCGTTTGTCACACACACACACACACAGGATAGCAGGCCAAGTGTGTGCCCTTGGGGTTACTATAGACAGATACTTCTTGTCCACAATTGTTTTTAGTTGTTTTAGTCTGTTATTTTTATTTCTTTTGACCACAGACACACAAACACACGCATACACACACACACAACACACACACACACACACACACACACACACACACACACACACACACACACACACACACACACAGGGCAGTATATTGTCAGTTCTCTGGTTTCCTGCAATGACTCCCAGCTGCCATTACTGTCCATTAATTAGCACAAAACTAATTTGTGTGTGTGTGTGTGTGTGTGTGTGGGGGGGGGGGTAATGTTCACACAATGCACACATATGTGTCACCAGTTTACATCATAGCTACACATCACATGGCTCACCGATGTATACAGAACTTCATAAACTTCACTTCACTGGGCTGTATACTTGAAATGTACAGCAAGGTTTCAATTACAAATGTTCCAATGTAATGTGATAGCGGCTGTTGTATGATGGCAATAAAACCATGCTTGGCAGGGTTGTTTGAGGTTAAAGGTCACACAACACACAGGGCCAAATCTGTAACTGTGCTAATCTTAAATCCATCTAAACTGTGGTACAAACTGTGCTATACTATGTTTGCGAGTCGTTAACTCTGAAAGACAGAGTTGTTTAAGTGTTTTACGAATGACTACTACACAAATGTAACCTAGATCAGTTTCATTGTGTTGGCCCAAAATAAATCTAAAAACTGGCTATGTACGTGAGAAACGAAAATAAATCATTTTATGGAATTGAGTGGGAAATAAATGCGCTCTCTCCTCTCTGTCTTCAGGCAAGATGTTCCTGGTGGAGAACAACACCATAGACACGGGCGAGGTGGATGTGGGGAGAAGAGCCATCCAAGATATCCCACCAGGTAGTCAAACTATTATACTCATTCCATTTACTTTTATCAACAAAAAATGTTTAATAAATGTAATCATGAGAGATATTGATTGTCAAATGCAGTGTTCACAGTGGACCCATTCTGCCATGTCTGTCAAAATTGTGTTAGAAATGAACAAGAATAAAAATATATGTAAAATCAAATGCAATCAAATTATATTTTAGCAAACACATTTAACAATGACAATTTCATTCATCGAACATTGGTGTTCTGCTTTCTTGCTTTTTACATTTGTTCTTGATTATAATTGTGTTATTATTTGTTTAGAAATTAGAGAATTATCCAACAACCATCTTTAATGCCTTCTTTATTTTTAGAAGAATCTAGAATCACATACACATACAGGATGCGCAGTGTAAGGGAGAAAGTGTAGGGGAATGCCCTGTTTCTGCTCAAACTCAATCACTCATGTTTTGGTCTGAGGAAGGAGTTTCTGACCCATGTCAAATTTGTGATACTTTTTTTCAAAATCTAGTACACAACCATGAGTAGGTGTGTTATAATAAGCAATGTTGTATGTTACATCAGCCACATGTTGCAAAAAGGTAGTTTGTCACAGAAAGAATAAACTTAGGATTTAACAGTTTTTTTTTCTCTGAATTATGGTCTTTCTTTTTACGAGCAGCGACAAAATGTTATAGATTCCCATGTTGAAGACTGAATACAAAAAAAAAAGATTTGGGGTTCATTGACACTTCAAGGCATCCATTGGCCCCCAGGCATCTATTGTTCAATAGTCTGCAGGACAGTCCTGCTCAGAGTCAATTGTGATATATTATAGATAAATTATAAAACTCCATAAGCTACCAACATTAGTGAATTGTGTATGATATAGATACATATTTACTTTCTTTTAAAGGCATCTTTTGGCGGTCCCAGATATACATTGACCAACCTCAGTTTCTGAAGTTCAACATTTCAGTCCAGAGGGATGCGTTGGTTGGAGTCTATGGACGCAAGGGGCTACCACCTTCCCACACACAGGTAGATGTTATTATGTTATGATCGTCCTACCACATTCCTACACACAGGTAGATGTTATTATGTTATGATCGTACTACCACCTTCTCACACACAGGTAGATGTTATTATGTTATGATCGTCCTACCACATTCCTACACACAGGTAGATGTTATTATGTTATGATCGTACTACCACCTTCCCACACACAGGTAGATGTTATTATGTTATGATCGTCCTACCACATTCCTACACACAGGTAGATGTTATTATGTTTTGATCAGGCCACCACCTACCTACACACAGGTAGATGTTATTATGTTTTGATCAGGCCACCACCTTCCTACACACAGGTAGATGTTATTATGTTTTGATCAGGCCACCACCTACCTACACACAGGTAGATGTTATTATGTTTTGATCAGGCCACCACCTTCCTACACACAGGTAGATGTTATTATGTTTTGTTCAGGCCACCACCTTTCCACACACAGGTAGATGTTATTATGTTTTGATCAGGCCACCACCTACCTACACACAGGTAGATGTTATTATGTTTTGATCAGTCCGCCACCTTCCTACACACAGGTAGATGCTATGATCAGTCGAGTATTGCAGCTCTGACAGAGCAACTATGTGCACTTAAATATAATGTATATAATATAATATATAATATAAATGTGCGCTCCAAATTGCATCTGTGTAGTGTAGAATACATTATCTGTCCATATTGGGTTATATTCCTGAGCTGGTCAATGTTACCCCCTTTGTAATATAATCTGTTCAGATCAAAACATGTTTTGTAATAATTCACACAGGAATGCAGTACAAATAAACTAGTTTTTGGAAAGCCAGTGATTCAGTAGAAGTTTGTAACCTCATTTAAAAACTGTGTTTTTTAAAGCATTTGATCAATAGTCCCTTATGATGCAGATTTAGGAAGGCCACTATTCCTTTCTCCACATGTGATATTATTATCCAATGTTGTGCCTGGTGTAACCATGGACAAGCCCAAATTTGAATAAGGTGCCATTTTTGGGCCATTTTCTTTGTTTGTCTGTGTGTGCTCCTGTACTAGTATGACTTTGTTGAGCTCGTGGATGGCAGCCGGCTCCTATCCAAGGAGAAACGTTCTCTCAGTGACACCAAGGCATTGCTCGTACACTCAGCTGGTGCACAACACCAGGAGGACGGAGTCAGAGTGGCCCGGCACACGCGATCAGTCAACGTGCACGAAGCTGGGTTCATACAGTTCATGGACACGGGTATCTGGCATCTGGCATTTTACAATGACGGGAGAAACAACGAGCAAGTTTCTTACAACACAATTGTCATTGGTAAGTTAAGTCTGAAATGTACTGTGGCCAAAATGGCCTCTTGAGTCTGCATCAGGAATGTAGATTTTGTCTTTTTACAAATCAACTTATTTTGGCCCCCACATCAGGACAATTGGCACACAGTACGACCACTTATCCCCCAAAAGATATTGAAATCTCAGGCTGAGAAGGTCAAAACTGATTGCCAAGATTTAGAATTGGTTATCTTCCTTAAATATACTGCAGAAAACTAGAAATTTGTATACTAGCTATTTTTCCTGATTGTTTATTTCTTTCTCAGAGTCAATTATGGAGTGCCCTCAGAATTGTCATGGCAACGGAGATTGTCTCTCTGGAACATGCCACTGTTTCCCAGGGTTCCTTGGGCCTGACTGCTCTAGAGGTAAAATGAACACGCCTCCACACACCATGTGCATATATGCAACCACCTATAGAAGCAAATGCACACAACAACTAATGCAACTGCATGCATGTGAGGCATACCGTGTGCACACACCTTCTCACTTACACACACACATACATACACACACACATGCTCACATGGAAGTGTAGCAGTATGCAATTATTTTTTGCAATGATAGTCACCTACTGCCTGGTTGCTGATGTACTGCTCACATTAAGGACCATTGTCAATGCTTTCCATTGTGTTACACCTGGAGATTACTGGTTATGTTTGGAAGAGATAAGTATGTTGCTATAAGATAAGGATTTCAGCTTGAGATACATTTTCAATATTATTCATTTTCCATCTTCCATACATTGGATATTTATCAAACATACCCATCCTCTCCCCTTATCATATCCCATATGTCTTTTAGAGACGAATGAAAATATCAATATATTTAAGAACACTATACCCTGATTCTCAAAACAGCAATTGACATTCGATTGGTTCTTTCATAATGTTAACATTGTATGCTGTTTTGCATACAATATTTGCTGGTAGGTGTGAAAATGAGCCCAGAAGTGAAATGCCCCTGTTGTGAACCAGACTGCTTCCTCCCCCAGCGGCATGCCCCTTGCTGTGCAGTGGTAACGGCCAGTATTCACGAGGCCGCTGCCAGTGCTACAGTGGCTGGAAGGGCACCGAGTGCGACGTGCCATCCAACCAGTGCATCGACATCCACTGCGGTGGACACGGCATCTGCATTATGGGCGCCTGCATCTGCAACACTGGCCACAAGGGGGACAACTGTGAAGAAGGTACAAACATCAACACACAGATATACGTACGTGCTGGGTATGGGCGCATGTATATGCCATGGTTACATTACACTTGACCAACACTTGAGTGCTCAAGGTCCATTCCCTGCACACGATACACACTGCTTCTGGTGATGATCACTGGTGATGTTTATGGTGAATGGCAGTAACTAAGTAAGGGTTTGAATAAACCCTATAAAGTGATGAGTGGGATACATTAGCACTTTGCATACTCAATGTGCACTTTTGCACGCACACACACACACATACACATATGCACACACACGTAATGTGGGTCTTACCCTTACTAATAATATTTTTGCCTGGGCTTACAGAACCTTTAGTATTTTTGAATGATTTTTAAAGAAATCGAATGTGATATACAGTGTATATCCTGCAAGTGTATGTGACAATTCAACTTCGTGAATCTTGACATATATGTGTGTGTGTGTTTTACCACTCACTTCCTGACACTACTTAGTGGACTGCATAGATCCCAGCTGCTCTGCCCACGGTGTGTGTATCCACGGGGATTGTCACTGTCAGCCCGGCTGGGGCGGGGCCAGCTGTGAGTTGGCCAAGGCCATGTGTCCCGACCAGTGCTCAGGACACGGGACCCACAACGCAGAGAGCAGCACTTGTACCTGTGACCAGAACTGGACCGGGCCTGACTGCTCCTTGGGTGAGTGGGATGATGATGATGAGGATGAGGAGATCTGGTGTTTTTTATTTGAAAAGTGTATGTCTGTATATCTCAGAGCTGTGGCCCAGCTCCTGGGCAGACTAAAGCAGTCTTAATGGAGATGGGAATCAGAAATGTAATATGTGGTAATACATCACAATAAATCATGCTTTACAAACCACAATTTGCAAAATCATGTGAGGTGCAGAAAAAGAAAAGTTTGTTTCTTTTCTGACAATCACGTAATTTGTACTTACAATGTTGCCAAACAGATTTTTCCCAAGCTTGCCTGCTTTAGTGTATTATCCTAGCTATCTTTAGCTATCGAAATCATTTGTGTCGTCTTGTGAGACAACTGAAATGACCATTTCAATGACATTAAACATTTGGTCATGTGATTTCCATTTCTGATCTATTCATTAACAGAACAGATGAAGGGATGATGGAGAGATAACTAGATTGATAGGTTGCAGGGCAGAGATATACAGACTCCTAAAACCTAATGTTGAACTGAGCCTGTTCATCATAGTGTAGGTTATAGCTAGCTGTTGAAATAGAAACATTTGTGGGAAAGTTAATATTCCACTTCCTTATTTCACCCTCCTCAAATCATTTTTCTTAATTAAAATGTCTGTAATTAATGTTTGGACCAGATGTCCCTCATTAAAATGAAACCGATGAGCAAACGACGAGCCAAAGTAATTGACTGGATTGTGTTTCAGATAAGTGGGGTTAAAAAATGGTTTAATTCCATTTTCAACCTAGTAAAGAATAGAAAGGAGGTGGGGGATGAGAGCAACATGCAAGGGATAATAAACTGGGGAAGCGTGCTCACAATTCAATTTAGAAAGAAAGGACAAATGACTCACGGAGGGCGAGGTGAGGGGTGGTGAGGGAGCGAACCATGGAAATGGAGCTAAAGAGTAAAAGTACAGGAGGTAAGGAGTGCAGCGCTGCAACAGATGGCTTGCACAAAAAGTGTGTGTGTTTGTCTTTGGTGTGGACTTAGACACCTTGCATCATCCTCTCAAATCCATCTGACACACGCGCACACACATTTTTCTCATATTTTTCTACACAAACAATACACACACATAGATACACACACACACAAACACACACACACACACAAACAAACACACACACACAATTTCCACTCTTGTTCTTGACCTTTGACTGCATCTGTCAAAATCAAAACATGACCACATGTTCACACGTTCGCACCCAGTCATAAAAATACACCCACCCTGAGGCTGGGTATGCCTTTAGAAACACGGCTGTGCCTTGTCTCAAACAACCCCATGTGTTTGTGTTTGTGTGCGTTCAATGACAAGCATTCAATAATGTGGTTGTCAATAAATTCAGCAGGAAGACATTTCTTCTGCCTGAATTGACTTGTATTGACATTACACAGTGAGCTGCAAAATGCTGTGGTGGTCATTGTTTAATGTCTAGGTATGGATGTCTTTGATATGGATGCCCAAAAAGAAGGCCTACTCGTTTTGTAAATGGTTTTTTTACCTACAGTTTCCACTAATTTCCACTTATCGAAAGTCTGTTTTAATCTATATCTTATACACTTATACACATATCTTATGACCGCGACAATAAAGACGGGGGTTGTCCGTCCGCTAATTATTATTATTATTATTATACAGCCCATGTGCTTTACACACACACTAGCTAAACGAGCAAACAAACCTATGTCCTACAGCCTCTCAACAACAATGCAAGACTGCACAACGGCAACAGCAATGTATATATCTATCCTGCTCCAAAACTTTGCCAAAGTACGGGTACATCAACATAATATATCATGTATTTGTAAGATGTTGGAAAAATACATCATTTTTCTAATGACACTATTTTGTGATTGTTTACGATTTGTAAGTACTCATTTACACTTTTGCACCCCTCATCTGTAAATAGCATCCTTGATGCTTTTGTTGTGCGGTTGACAGCTAGCAAGAAGATTACACGACTGAATGTAGTTCTGCACGCATCCCATCCTCCTGTATGTTATATGTCTTCTCTGCTCCCCAACCAACATCATCATCTGCTACACAGAGGTTCGATACACTTCCTTGCTCACTTTGCTACCTACGCCTGAGTGGGCTTTGTTTCTGTGGACTGAATGCAGTATTGATAATGTAATGCTTCTTCTCCATTCATTCTGCTAAGGTCAATATTGTGTGTTATGTGATGTGCCCTGTGATGCTGCAGTCAATTGCACTGGTCATACAAACTGTGGTCTTTTACATGCATTTATCCAATCAACTGTGTATTATGTTTATCATCCAAACAATAGCATTTAACAGAATTGAAGGGACAACACCATTCTGGTGAATAGATGTATCATGCTGATTCTGCCCAATCAGCCGTAGCACTTTGGTAGCATTAGCTCAAACCAGTAGCCACCCCTTTCATACACTTGTTACTTTATTTGTACCACTGGCAGAGCAGCCCGTAGAGGAAGTGGACATTAGTGTCATCATTCCACAGTACTGCTCCCAAAAAACGAGTAAATACATAAGCATTATCCATCTTGACTTTACCTTTTCAAATTACTTTGAGTTGTTGCATTTTCCAGAGAAGACTCTTGTGCGGGGGTAAAACGAAAGTAGAGACAAACAAAAGCGAACTTCACGTTCTTGTGAAAAGGGCTTAATTGGTAACGGGTGTTTTAGTGCAGCCAGGAGAGATAGTTGCAACGGTTTCATCAGCAGGCTGGTGAACCTTGTGGTGCTTCTTCAACAGAGGTCTGCACCGTGGACTGCGGCAGCCACGGGCTGTGCTACGGGGGCGTATGCCGCTGTGAGGAGGGCTGGACAGGGACCGTGTGTGACCAGAAGGCGTGTCATCCCCTGTGCACTAAAAACGGCATTTGCAAGGATGGCAAGTGTGAGTGTGACCAGGGATGGACCGGGGAACACTGCAATATTGGTAAGGCAGTGTACACATGCACACACACACGCACGTTATTATGCCGATATTGTGCGAAAATAGAGGAACCGTGTTTGGCTATGATATTTTATAATGACAACCTGCCAGAAAGAATACTACTACTACTACGACTACTACAATTACTAGTAGTAGTCAACAATTTGTAGTCAAAAATAGTTTTCAACAATTTGATCAGTAACCTTCCCTTGCTCTTAAAAGCAGATGCAGCTCTAAACAGTCATCCTGATTTTCCTTTCTTGTCTGTAGTGCACACACACACTTGCAAAAATCTGTTTTGTCAGTTTAAAATACAATCCATAGGGCCAGGGTAGGCATACATTGACGGTATGAGACTATAAGTACACACACACACACAGAGGAGTGACAGATGGGAAAGGAATGCACTCAATGATTCTTGCCAGTTTCCATCTTTATGGTCTCTATGGATCAACCTCCTTTTGAACTCTCTCTCTCTCTCTCTCTCTCTCTCTCTCTCTCTATCTCTCTCTATCTCTTGCTCCCTCTCTCCATCTCTCTTTCTCTTCCTCTGTCTCTCTCCCTCTTTCTCCCCCTTGCTCTCTCTCTTTCTCTGTCTCTCTATTGCTCTCTCTCTTTCCCTGTCTCTCTCCCTCCCTCTCCCCCTCCCTCTTTATCCATTCCTCTCTCTCACTCTCTCTCACACTCGCTCTCTCTCACTCTCAATCTCTCTCTCTTATCTCTCTCCCTCTCTCTCTCCCTCTCTCACGCTACCTCTCTCTTTCCCTCCCTCTGTCTATCTCCCCCCATCTCCCTCTATCTATATCTCTCTCTATAACTCTGTCTTTCACTTTTTTTGGTAATTTTTGGTAATTTCTCCTCAACTGCCCCTCTTTCTTCTCTTTCACAAAATGTACACCTGTGTGTGCATGCATGCAAGCTTAGTTGAAAAAAGTTTGGTCGTTTCCAAACCACGGGAATAGTTAGCCCTTTCCAAGACGTGGAAAACAATTCACCTTAATCCTCTTAATCCGTTGTCTTCCTCTTCTTTGTAGGATGTATGTTGACTTTTTCTTAGTTAAGCCTCCCTTTTCCTTCACTTTAACATTCTCTACCTGTATCACTTTTCCTCAACCCATTGTTAGAAAATAGTTTATTCTACTGGAGCCCAGTGTTTCTCAAATAGGGGTTCCGGTACTTGGAAGGATTGCAGGGGGAACATGATTAAAAAAAAAGTTTTAATATAGGTTATGAACAATTGAATATTGCTTAATTCGATACAATACTTAAAAGTAAATCTGAAGTAACAAATTGGTAAATGGCTTCACTCACGGCATATCACCTTTACTTTGAAGGGGTACGTGGAGGTGTCTCCAAGATGTCTTGCAGGGACTGCATGAGTGCACCTAGTTTGAGAAGCACTGCTCTAGTGTGGGTATCCTGTGTGACACCTGCCCCTCTGCCTACTGTTCCTTCTAAACTGCTCTCTTCTGTTTCTGTCACTCTTTGTTTGTGAAGCTCACAACCCGGACATAAGAGTCAAAGGTACTGTGCTTTACAACTCTTCTTCAACTTATCCTCCTCTTCTTTTACTCCCGCCGTCACGTCTGTTTCTTTTTGTATTGTTCATCATTCACTCTGGGGTTGGCATTGCTGATGGTCTGACTGGTCTGGCTGAAGATGTCTCCTTATATTCCCTATTGTATCCTCTGCATCTCATTTGAGCCATTGACCACTCAATGTGAAGTTTTACTCTTAGATTTTGGCATCTCATGACATACTTATGAATGGCAGAATCTCCCCTCTTGAACTTTGACTCATTTGCAAAACACATAGTTTGGAATAAGTGGAACCTGTGTAAATGTGGTTTTATCTTGAAATGTATATTTCTTAAATACCTTGCTTAGCAACTCAATGTTGCAGAGTTCATTTTATTTTACTTTGCTCCCTTGTAACACACACCAACACTTACACTTACACACACACATACACCTATTATAGGTGTATTTTATATTATATAAAAATACACCTATAATATATATATATATATATATATATATATAGAGAGAGAGAGAGAGAGAGAGAGAGAATGAGAGAGAGATTAAGTAATGAATGTGTTAAGCGGTCAATTCTTAAGTAGGTAATCAGCTTGACGTGTTTCAGGATTTGAGGTCTGCACAATAAATTGCCTATTAATCAAAATTAAAATTTTTAGCAATTAGGTAATCATGAAAGATGACATTTAATTCATGAAAAATGTTATGCTAAAATAATAATGAAAAAACATATGATTTCAACATATGAGTTAACCGTTATTTGTTTGTTACAACTCAGCAATAAGCACTCTAACGAATCAGAGGCGTTGCTGTTTAGGGCAGCCTTAAATCAAAAGGTAAATAGAAGTAACTATTAAGTTCAAAAGTCCTCAAGAAGAAGACTGATATATATATACTTTATATATGCAGGATATATACTGATGTCTATTCGTTTTCATCATGCAGACGATAATCTGAATGTATAACATAGATGTACATGAGGCTATATTGTTGAGTGAATGCAACAGCTAGCAGTGTAGCTTGTGTTCGTGTGGGTTTTTATAAGTGTGTGTGTGTGTGTGTGTGTGCACGCCTGCACGCATGTGTCTGTGTCTGTATATTTTTGTGTGTGTGTGTGTGGTGTGTGTGAATTTGATCTATATTGACTTGAAATGAGCCTTCAACAAATCATTATTTGCTGTAAGGAATCTAGAACATATAAAAATACATGTGTGAAATTCACAGTAAAGTGTTTTTTTAGATGAGGTCAGTATAAGTATTTTAACATACCAGTATATGATAAATGACATGTATACAGGAGTTCAGGTGTATTTTAACACAACACAACAACATATTCATATTCATATAGTAGTAGTATATTCATATAATAGTAGTAATAATTCAGGTGTATTTTTACGCATATATGATATATGACATACGGTACATTGTGTATTTTAACATATGATATATGATATTCATACAATAGATGAAGTTTAGGTGTATTTACACGTTACAATAATACAGTATATGATATATGATACAATAGATGTCGTTTTTTATCATTGAAACTGTAGCATCAGTCATTGTTTTATCTCTATCCAGCACAATTGCTTTTTGAGTCAATATTTTTGAAAAACTGTGACGTAACATCGATAAGTTAACATTAATACATTTTTAGATGTTGTCACGGTCATTAATTACTTGCTTTGCATATTGAATACAAATAGAAATGACTTGGGTAAGCCTTTTATTTTCTGTTCTCCCGTAGCATCAGTGATATCCCAGGCTCTCTCTCTGTCTGGTGTTCAATGAATATAGCCCTCCGAAATCCCTGCTCTCTCTCTCTCTCTCTCTCTCTCTCTCTCTCTCTCTCTATATATATATATATATATATATATATATATATATATCTCCCCCCACACTTTTATTCTAATAATCCATCTGTGTTCGGTGTTTCCTTTTCCCCCTCCTGCTCCTTTGAGTTACCCTGTCTCCATTTTATCTGTCCATTGCTGAATAAAAACAATACAAATTTTGAAGGTGCTGCTTTTGTTTTAGATTTTGCCTTTTTTCCTCCCTAACACTCCTCCCTCTTCTTCCTGTTGCCCTCTCACCTATTCTCAGGATTTAAAGGTAATTCATCCCACAGACTCGATGAGCCTGTTTGTCCCAGAAAACACACCACTTGCATCGCTTTGTCTCTCTAGTTAATCATCTTTCTCTCTGCTTCAACCTCAAGTCTCTCCTCCCTTTGTGCAATTCTTCTGGCTTCTGGCTTTTACCCATTTATTTATTTGAGTTCCCCATTGATTTTGTCTGTCTCTTAGATATCCCCTGTCTCTTGGGCATATTTAACCCTTTATAAAGACGTCTTCTGTATGTGTCTGGTTCTTACAATCTGTATCCCCCTTCTCTTTGCCTTCTAGCACACCATACCATTTTTTATGTATTTGTAGTCCTGACTTTTGAGATAGAACCTTCTGGTTAGATCATTGTCTGTATGTCTGGTTCTGAAGCAAGTACACACACACATGCGTGCGCACATACACACACACACAAATGTAAACATGCATACACAACCCTGTGTTTGTACCAAGTCGACCAAGCATGCACACATCCCCAGTCCCTTGCTCAGTGTGTAGCTTCTGTATGATTGTGGCTCTAGAGGCCACAGGTTATTATGTGTTTTCTTTTCGCTTTCTTTCTCTCATTCCTCCTCCCTGTCTCTATCTCTCTCTCTCATGCATATACTCTCTCTCTCTCTGTCACTGTCTCTCTCTCTTTCTGTCTCTCTCTTTCTCTCTCTCTCTCTCTCTCTCTCTCTCCTCCCTCTCCTCCCTCTTTCTCTCTATGTATGTTTGTCCAGCTGAACTTTGTTTGCTTTTGATATTCATGTTCCAATCTATATTTTAGTATATTCTGTGCACTGACCTCCGTGTCTACTGTGTGAACGGGGGGATGTTACCCAGAGTATAGGCTTCCAGAGGTGCAGGAATGACCACCTCCCTATACTTTGTGTCTGTCTACCAGTTGTGTTTTCACATGGATTAATATGTCTTCCTTACGGAACTGTCTGGAACGCAAGAGGGAATCAAACAAAACAAACATAAATATTCAATATTCCATTCTCAGAAGTCCATCTTTTATTTGATTTTAACTGACAAGCCAATTAATTCCATTCCCATTTTGACATCTTTTCTTACTTATAGTTCTGGAAAAAAGACATGTTTTCTTTTACAATGATTTGTAGCTGAAGACATGTTGGTTGCCGGCAGTTTTGTTTTATTCATGTGAAAGGACAACGTCAATGCATTTCACCAAGGCCTAACTGTCTGACTGTCTTGTGTTTCAGCACATCACATCGGTTGCTCTTAGATTGTCTTCCTGTGTTTTTATCAAATGTGTATACTCACAGACACACACACACACATTCACACACACCAACACACACACTCATCAACCTGATCAACAACATTGAAAAAGTAAACACAAAGTTCTCTTGTTCTATCCGAGCCGTCCCCAACAAGACGATGGAAAACAGTGGCTGACTTTGTGGTGCTTTTATTGTGAAACCCAGAGGGTTGTCCGGGCCTGTGCAACAACAACGGGCGCTGCACCCTGGAAGCCAGCGGCTGGCATTGTGTCTGCCAGGCGGGCTGGAGAGGAGTGGGCTGCCATGTTGCCATGGAGATGCTTTGCACCGACGGCAAGGACAACGAAGGAGGTGCTCCCCATGTTTGCACGTGTGTATGTGTGTGTTGTGTGAGTGTGTGTGTGTGTGCGTGAGTGTGTGCGTGTGTGTGTGTTTGTGTGTTTGTAAGCTTGCATACGTACATGATTTCATACATGAGATATATCTGTTAGTATGTAACGGCCCTCTGCAGCCTGTAATTCTTTCCACAATTTGTTGCCCGATACAAAACAAAAACAGACTAATATCATGACAACCAGCATTAGACATAAAGACATAAACAAGAGTTGACAGTTGACAGTGGTGATCATAGATCAGGCCAATGTGTACCATGACTTGTTTTGTCTCTTTAGCATGGCCTGGTGAGTGTCGAGTGATTATGTGGAGTGACATCGCCATATGCAGTGCTGACTAGCTGGCTCAAAAATGGATGAGTCACACAAATACGTGTTTGATATGCGATGATGGGCAGACAGTGGCAGCTTGCCAAATGATATGTCACTGCAGACCCAGGCCCATCGCAGAAAGAACTCAAAATGACTCCTGCTATCATCCTTTATTTGTCAAAATCCAATCCATGTGATGCATGGTGAAGATGGAGTAAATGGTTAGCAGCAGTACTAGGCTGGATGCATCAAACAACTCGATAATGAAGTGATTTGGAAGTGAGGGAATGAACAGGCAGAGGAGTTGTTTGCAGAGGAGCAGCCAATATGTTGTGTTTTGTGTTGTCAAAACAGATTTCTGGATCCTTGACTTTATACAGGACATTAAGACTGCTGCATTTACAACACATACTAGCTTTTGATCAAAATGTTTACATGCCTAATAATAATACTGCTGAATGATCAAATTTGCAAGGAAACTTGGGGGGATTTATGTGTATATGTGTGTGTGCCAGCATACATTTGGTGGTGTATATATATTATGAAATACGCGTACATAAATTGTCTGTGTGTGTGTGTGTGTGTGTGAATGCATCCGTGTGCATGCATGTGTGTGTGTGTGTGTGTCTATATGTCTCTCTGTTCCAGATGGTCTTGCTGATTGCATGGACCCAGACTGCTGTGTGCAGCCCGCCTGTCAGAGCCAGTTATACTGCAGAGGGTCACCTGACCCCAGTGAGGTGCTCAGCCAGTCTCCAGCCACAGTAGTACCCCAGCAGGTAAACAACTTGACTCAAACTGGAGTTACCCAGCAGGTAAACAACTTGACTCAAACGGGAGTTAGCCAGCAGGTAAACAACTTGACTCAAACTGGAGTTACCCAGCAGTTTAAACAACTTGACTCAAACTGGAGTTACCCAGCAGGTAAACAACTTGACTCAAACTGGAGTTAGCCAGCAGGTACACAACTTGACTCAAACTGGAGTTAGCCAGCAGGTACACAACTTGACTCAAACTGGAGTTCTCCCAAGAGAACTTGGTTTAGAACTGACACTTTGTGTCAACTAATGTAACATTTGGTAATGTCAGTGGAAAGTCCTACCTTTTGTTTATTTTAGTTAGCATTTTTTAGCCAGCTGCTTGCTGGCCGGTAGTGAACATACACTGTCCCTCACAATAAAAAAAAGTAAAAATAAACGGAAATTATTACACAGTGGATCGTCCTCCATATTTTCAAAAGAAAAGTAATTGAAATTCCGTATGAGTTCTGTATTTGACTGTTCAGAAATATGAGTAGTGTCATGAAACCAAACATACAAATCAGAATTATTTCGTAATATTACTTCTAATAATAACAAATAATAAATAATACGAAGAAGAATGGATGTAAGCTCATCATGCAGTTCTTGTGTCATCACATCTGGAGTCATCATTTTAAATGACATTTACTTCAGTTCTATGTGTGTGTTGGGCTGTATCATATCTCATTTCCACATTTCCCTCAGAATTCTCCACGTGGGTTTGACATATGGTGTTCAGGGACAAAGAACACCTTGCAAACAAGTATGGCAAGGTTCTGATGAATTCCTGACACAAACCTCACTCAGATCTGGTGCGGTGTCAGGACTGTTGCTAGGTTGGGAAGCCTGATGGGAACTGTGTCGTTGCACAACACAAACAATATCAAATGGACCAACCGGCGGACTGCAGCAGCATCTTGGTATAGCTGGGTCGATATAAGCATCAGGAATCTTGGAAATCAACGTTTCCCCACAACACTATGTGGCATGTACAACTGATATTATTGTTTGTGTCTTTCAAAACGTGTGTGTCCTTGTGGTTCATATCCAGTTGTTGTCGCACAAAAATACACACACACACCTGAGACATGCATTTGGTCAAAATTGTTGTGTTGTGTGCCACTCATGTAAATACGTGAGGTTGAAGGTATGATAATGGAAGCACATGTGTGATAATGCTGTGTGTGTGTGTGATTCTCAGGTCGCCAGGTCTTTTTACCAGCGGATCCACTTCCTCCTGGGCCCAGAGTCTACCCATGTAATCACAGCAGAGAACCCCTTCAACAAGAGGTGAGACCATATATGGGATTTATCACTGTCCTGTGCATTTATAACCCACACGATTATATTAAGAATGTACACTCATATTAAGAATGTACACTTCATTAGGTTTTACTGTATGTGATGAAATACAGTATTTGGTCTGCCAGTGTGTATCTGGGAGATGGCATTGAGTGTGCATTGAAGAGACAGGTGTTTGCCTAATGTGGCTTGAAGTGCCTTTCACAAAAAGTGTACCAAAGGAAAAAAATACATCGAGTAGAACATTGGGACAAATGACAGCGAGGAAAATAAATAAATGAAATAATGTAAAATGGAGAGAGAAGGCCACGAAGTGAAAATATGTCATAACTTGTCATGTCCACACTGTGGCACATTTCTTTACTCAATTTCCCGATATATGTACGCACTGCACTTGTGTCATAAAAATTGTCCCTTCTCTTTATCGGAGACTGCGACTGCCAGCATATAATAGGAAACGGATTTATCACAAGTATATAAAGAATGGCCTGTGTGTGAGAGAGAGCGAGTGAGTGAGTGAAAGAGAGATTTCATAGCCCGACCAACCATCCCACACATTCTGACTTCAAAATGAGTTTCTACTTTAGTACCCTGCAACGGGTACAACATATTACAATTGTACTGTATGTATATATATATATATATATATATATACACACACATCCATCCATCCATCCATCCATTTGCTTACGCTTATCCGGGGCCGGGTCGCGGAGGCAGCAGGCTAAGCAGGGCTCCCCAGGTGCCTTTCTCCCCAGCAACGCTTTCTAGTTCCTCCTGGGGGTTCCCGAGGCATTCCCAGGCCAGATGAGATATACAATCCCTCCAGCGGGTTCTGGGTCTGACCCGGGGTCTCCTCCCAGTCGGACGTGCCCGGAAACCCTCTAAAGGGAGGTGCCCGGGGGGATCCTGGTCAGATGCCCGAACCACCTCAGCTGACTCCTTTCGATGAGAAGGAGCAGCGGCTCTACTCCGAGCTTCTTCACCAAAACGGACTGGTACAGCGCCCGCATTACTGCAGACACCGCACCAATCCGTCTGTCCATCTCCTGCTCCATTTTTCCCTCACTCGTGAACAAGACTCCGAAATACTTGAACATCTTCATTGAGGCAGCAACTCACTCCCAACCCGGAGGGAGCACTCCGGCAGAGAACCATGGCCTCAGACTTGGAGGTGCTGACTCTCATCCCGACCGCTTCACACTCAGCTGCAAACCGCCCCAGTGCATGCTGGAGGTCGCGGTCTGATGTAGCCAACAGAACTACATTGTCTGCAAAGAGCAGGGATGCAATTCTGAGGTCCCCAAACCGGACACTCTTCTCACCTCGGCTACGCCTTGAGATACATATACAGTATATATATAATAATAATAATAATATAATAATACCCGGACGGACAACCCCCCGTCTTTATTGTCGCAGCTAACACCATGCCTGTACACCCGTGCACGGCGGCCCTCCCAACACACCCCACACACACA